>JALPQI010000492.1:0-306796 GCA_025490895.1 Thaumatotibia leucotreta | reverse complement strand
TTGAAAGTTGCAAATTTTTACTTTTAAAAAGCGGTATTAGACGACGCGGTCGGTTGGGTCCAATTAATCGTATGCGATGATCGGGGTCGACGGATCGCGCCGTATAATACTGCTTTTTAAATATTATTTTGAGTAGTTATTGTACATTTATTTTTAATTATATAATTTAAATACCTAATTATAACTGCAAAAATTTGCCAATCATTTTTTTTTATACCAATTTTACTTACAGATAATTATTGGCTAAAAGCCAAGATGCCAGGTCATAACCCTATGTCAAATGAAAATTAAAAAAGAGGCACTTGCCGGCCTAGGCCGGCAACGAGGTACTTCCCGGCCACTTTTTAGGCACGTAACTACAACATTTCATTGCATGTTTGAGAAAATTAATATTCCATTAATGATATAAGGCAGCTGCCTAAATCAGTTTGGCATTGTGGATTTCATTATCATTTCGAGACAGTATTTGCTGTTGAAGTTATCTGTTAAATAATGTTAACAATACGAAAACTACGGTATATGTTGTATGTACGCGGGGGAATAGATTAGGAACTAATTTAATTTTATAATTTAATATTGGTATGAGCTACATACCTTGATCTGAAATGCTTCAACAGAAAATACAGAATTCTTATTAAACGAGTAATACAACTGTAACTGATTTATAAATCAATCAAATACAAAACGATCCACTATAACTAATCGTAATCGATTTGAATAATGTAGGTGCACATGCAATCGTCAAACAATGTGATGCAAAATCAACACGAAGCATAAACGTACAATACAATAGTAGTTCTACCATTTAATAACTCATCCAATTATATTACAGCGTCAATATACTATGTACACTTCAATCAACTAAAGTGAAATGAAATATTCAGAATAGGACAAACACAAAGTTCATTATGATACAAACAATAATTTAATACTTATTACATCCTCGGCTTGCGAGTGAAATTCTCATTGTGCATCGTGCCCGATGGACTATTACCTCATTATAACGTTAACGAGTATAACATAATTATAGTAACGCATTATTGACCGCTGATAAATGGATCCTTGGACCCTTATGGTATTATGTGATCACAATTAAGGTATGTTCCACGACTAACCGCGTATTCATATATTTTATAACCATACAAGACAGTGGAATTATACCTTAATTGTACTCAAATTACAAAAACTTAATCGAATACATACTGCATGATACAAGTGCGTGTTTTCTCTACATTAAGATTATACATGCTTTTTTGCTAATCAAGCATTTCCTACGAAACTAAAAAAAAGTTGTCGGAGCTATGACTTGAACATACGCAATCTAGCCCATTCATTGCTGACGCCCCATATTTTTAATTATCACGCAGCGCCGCCGCCTTCTACGCGACGACGCGAATTCGCGTCCACGGCATCACGTTAACATTTCAATGGACGCGAATTCGCGTCCGCGGCATTAGGTTATATTATCACACTTCAAGGACGCGAATTCGCGTCTGCGGCATTAGGTTATTTCACACATGAAGGACGCTAATTCGCGTCCTCGGCATCTTGTTTACGCATACACAGGACGCGAATTCGCGTCTTCGGCATCCGAGATAAGAATTATGAAAATTACAAATGCATTGAATCCAGAAACCAGCGACGGTATAATATTATCCTCCATAAATAAAATAACATTTTGATATCAGCTTTTAAGTACAGTTGATTTCTAGCAAAAAAAAATAAATAACTCGAGGACGCGAATTTGCGTCCTCGGCATCACGTTTACGCATACATAGGACGCGAATTCGCGTCTTCGGCATTGAATGGGCTAGAGCAAATAAACTATAAGCAAAATAAACAAACTGTAAATAATCGAATTAATGTTCAGGCATTAGATAACAAAAAAAAAACACATTTCCGCTAGGTTAACACGAACAATTCATCTCGATTTTACGGCACACACACTTATTCAATCCGAAAAACTTACAGAAACAATCGACGGCGAAGAAACGAGGCACTTAAACGTTAGAAACAGATTATTTTATACGTCGATAATTATTTTTATAACGTGTTACTCTATTTTAAAACAAGAACCGAACTTGAGACGTTCGCTAAGAACGAATGACATCACGAAACTAAAAATTTCACTTTCGAAAACTACTTTCGCGCTCACTCATTTTCACTATCGTTCGAGGCCGAAGAACTTTTGTTGTTGTATTTTGAATCCTATTTCCTTAGAATCGGAGTGCAAATGTGTTTTGTTTATTTATCAAATGCATTTGGAATATTACATAAATGTTACGTATGTCGTGGTAGTGATTATAAGCGCATCTTGATACTTACACGCGTATTATCAAACATACGTTTTTGCATACCTGAATAAAACTATGTATTTACCCGAGTAGGATAAAATAACTACGTGTCTAGGATCACTGTAACTGTGTCGGAGCTATCGGTAATAGTCATCACTATACGTGCGTACGTCACTGTAAGTGCAATGAACATATTAAAACTTAATTTTGGTATAAATAAAGAGATTATTTGCTGTTTAATTTGTAAATGAGTGCTATGACACTTATGACTGTGGGATAGGTATTGTTGATTCGAATAGGTATGATTTGCAAAAACCAGTTGCTAAAAATGTTGTATCCTAACTTTGCTCATATTTGCAATTCTAAGATATCGATGATTCATTGAACTTCCAGCACCAATGACTCGGGTTTATCTAGGTACATATACAGAATGTTTTTTTATTTACGTAAAATTTAAGGGAAGCTTATTTAGGTCAAATGTAATTAATTTATCTAAGAAATTAGTGTCTTAACGTGGTATTGTTTTAACCTTTAATAAATTCTAATGTTACTCATTTTGACATGTGCCGTCAGTCATCTGAATTATTTATTATGTTATTCTTAACCTTCTCTGACACTTACCATTTCATTTATTAATATTATAGTTTTTTTCGAATCTTACAAAAAAGGGCCGGACGTTTATACGAATGTACCAAGCAACGTGTCGAATTTAAAGACAATAAAAAAATACGGTGTAAGAAAAACCCGTATTTATAATGAACATCATATTACACTCGGTTTGGTTTGGTGTTTAAAAAAAGGTAAACAATCTTGCAGTAGGTATCTTTTTATTGAAAACTACGAGTAAGAAAATACGTTTTAGCAAATATACATAATATAACAAGGAAATACAGTGATTTACATTGTTTTTGATTCATTAAGTACCTAGTTTGGATTTTTTCAATAAAAAGATGCTGCAAGATTGTTTACCTTTTTTTAAACACCAAACCAAACAGAGTATAATGTAAACCCGTCTATTTACTTTCAATAAATTGAAAAAATAAAGAGAAAGGCATGATGCAACTCTGTAGCAAATTATAGCAGCTATCGCCATTAGAATGCCGGCTGAAACTAGAAACCTAAGTTGTCATTATCATTAATAATGCGTCTGATGCGACAGGGAGACTAATTTGTGTAGTATAGTCATACATTTTGTTTTAATCGTGCGATTACGTATGGATGCGGATAAAAGAGAGTTATGTACAATTTCAAACGTTTATGAAAATCTAATAAGGTCGCATTTTTGGTGTACGTTGACAGTAAAACACCTGGGGCCTATCCCACGAAAATTGACAAATGTACCATTCTACAAAATTATATAAATTCCCATACAAAAAGTTGACAATTTTGCATAATTTTATGCTTGTACATAACTTTATGTGGTTTTGGCCCCTGGATAGGTTCTTTTCTACTGATTGTTCATTATTTATTTCAATGAACATTTTATTAAAAAATATACTAATTCGCGCATAATTAAGATTCTCAGTTCACAGATACGTTAGCTTTACGTTAATACCAATGAATATTAAATACTGTTAACTAAAAATGTATGTGAACTTTAGGTTTTTTTTTTAATAAATAAGCAAATAAAACTTGGTTTTAAGTTTGTCTCAAAACCAAGATTGTGTTCTAAAAGTGCGTGTTTGTGTTAATGCAAGTTTTGAGGTTTGTTTACATTTTTTTGTTATCTACCGGCGAATGTAACTAGGAATTTAACCTTTTATTTTATATTTACGTATCATGCCTTCATTTTAAAACAAGCACACTGACACTAATATTAACAATAATTAAGCCAATGAAAACGCAACACATGTACCATTCATATTAATTATTTGACACCATGGCATCTATCCAACACAGCCGTATAAATCCAGTCACTATGTCGATTGTTTGTTATTTACAGATATACTTATCATACATTCAAAATTAGCCCCTAACACTTCACTCACTGTTTATTTCTAAACAAAGAACATGTCAAAATCAAAACAATCCAATTTGCGCCTCACTTCATGCTAAAAGTGCGATATCATTTGTTTTTGAATATCTTTTGTTTCATAAGATTGCTATAATAAATTGGCGGTTAGTGATTCTTAAGCGCTTAATATTAAAGTCTATATTTGTGTAGCAAGATTACGCAGCGTATGAGTTTACGGAAATAAGTAGCGTGGCGTGATCATCGCGTGCGCGCAGGTCCACTGACCTGGATCGATTGATAGACGTTTCCTATTCTATGAGAATTATGAATTAATCACAATATTAAGAATCGTTGTAATGGCAGGAGTCCGGACCTCTTTTTTATAGCTCTCTCACCATTCTCATCCATCTATCCTTCATCACCATAGCCCATTTAATTATCAATAGTCTCTATACGCCTGCTGGGACAGGCTTACGGATATCTATTGTTGTACCCGTTAATGGGTTGCAGTAGGTTTACAACTTTATTAACACGTAGTAATCTACTAAAAAAAATGGGCAGTGTTGGGTCCATATCTCCACACAAGCCTATCAAAAGACCGGGATTTATAGGCTCGTGAAACAAAAGAGATATTAAGAATTATTTTTAGATTACGAAGGTTTAAGTAATTAAAATAATACATGAGGTGTTCTGCGATCGCGTCTAAAACAATAACTGATCACAATCGAATTAAAAGTTGGAAAAACAGGCAATAACGGAAATAAACGGGGTAGTTTTCATATTATACATTTGGTTTATCTTGTCATTTTGGCTGTATCCGGAATAAGGTTTCAACGACCAACATAAAACCTACCTTTGCATACAACTAATTTAAAATTTAAGCTCTATCAACAATGCGTGAATTGGATTAAACAATAATTTTGTTTCGCCGACATCGACAAACTGTTTAACAGTTTGGTGAAGTCTATGTACCTATGTAGTAGTTTTAATTATTGTATAATCTTACAAATAAGTGAAAACATATAGGTTTGAATATTTATCGTAGAGACATAAAGTTGTATAATTTATGAATAATCTTATTCATCGCGGACCCTGTGCCCATTTAAGTTTATTGACTGATTCTTAATTAGGTAGGTATGTGTTTAAATTTAACTAGATACTGTGTAATCATTTAATCAATTATAAACTGCAACATAACTGATAATTTGAAATTTGAATTATAAGCAAGTCTACTGTAAGATTAAAATACTCGTAAAGTGAATTTATTTTAAAGCCAGATCAACAAACTTCACATGAGCAGAAACACGCAAAAAACTACATGATTTGCAGAATGCACAAGTTTTGAAATAATGCCATATGCCAAACGTACCTATCTATAACTCCGTAATTATATTTCACATGCAGTCGTCATCATTTATCTGATATATTGGTTGGACACGGTCCTCAAAAACACCTGAATGCTTAGCCAAGTTGCCAATCGCTAGCGCTTAGTAGCGTATCGTAGTTTTCCCTCTCTGTCACTCTTTCATATTAGTGCGACAAAGACAGTTAGCTGCCTTTCGCTTACGATTGACGTTTAAGCGCTAGCGATTGGCAACTTGGCTAAGCACCCTGAACATGCACACTAATGCAATGACAATAGATGCCTGCTCAGATATATATGAGCACCCTGGCCCCTCATTATGAGGGCCTCATACATATGTTATGGGGTTTGTACATAATTAATTATACACTGAGACGATAGTGAAATGGGATACGGAATGAGTAGGTACTTAAGTAAGATATCTATAGTAAAAATAAATTAATTATAAATAGGTCCACCATCTGTTTACTTTAACATTAGTATAGTATAATGTATGTGAGAACCTTGATATTAAGGTCGAAAGTATCTAACTAAACATACTCGTACGTCGTCTCATACGTACGGTATATTCATAATTTAATAATAAAAACATCGGAAGTTAAACACGTAGGTGATAAGTTGTTGAAATAAAATTATTAATTAGGCTAATAATAGCCCACCTAAGGAAGACTAAAAGCTGCCCATCGGGGGAAAAAACTCGTGTATAAGCGAATTTTGGCATAGTTGTAGGGAATGGTGTTTTAAACCACGCACTAAAAGTACTGGTGGTTAGGGGTGGAGCTAACGGGGGAGAGGGATGTAAAGGTCCTTATTTTTAATTTTTCGTAAATAATTCTGGCTTATAGCAAAAAACGTTCTAGTACATTCTCCTCCAAAAACTCCCGAAAAGTCCAGTACCGCTCCTACAAAGAGTCACGAATGTGATATATTATTGGCCGGTACTGCACATTTTTACGTAAATACTAATAAATATCAATGCTTTTAACAAAAAAGTTATGTGAACTCAAGGTTTAAATTTGGTGGTAAAACCATGACTGAATTCTAAAAGTGCGATTATGAAATAAGGTTTGTGTTCTACCGAAAGACGGTTTCTTTATACGTTCAGCAGCGTACTGAGAGGGGCTGATGATGTGTTTTGAGCGCGGTATTGACAATTGTCAGGGCCGGATTTAGGGGGAGGGGGGGGCAACCGGGGCTACAGCCCCGGGGCCTCCACAAAAGAAGGCTCCCACAATAGAGATTTCGAAAAAAAAAGTTAACTTTCGAACTAGTAGACACTAGTAAAAAATTTTTACGCTGTTTTGAGAACTTGACTGAAAAAAATTGTCTACTTTATTTGGAAAATAAATAGGGGCCAGGGGGCCTCCACTCCTTTCTTGCCCCGAAGCCTCTCAACCTCTAAATCCGGCCCTGGGTATTGTGGCTATTACGACAGGCGGGCGGGTACGATAACCGTCCAAATAGACAACGTTATCAATTTGGTCCCTACAGTTCATCGACACATCTAAATAACAGTAATAAGCCAAATGCCTAGCGTGCCAAGAATGTCGCGTTGACAGTTGTAGGTACTAGTTACAGAACTCTTGTTAATACCAGATTGTCTAAATGTGATATTCTTGGAAAGAACATTGAGAGCATAACATGCGTCTAGATATCTATGTACGTTAGAAAGCACTATTAGGGCCTTATCACACTTGCGATTTACAAGCGATTTAAAAGCAAAACGTAGGTACGCGCGGCGTGTTCGTTGCGTGCCCGCACAGACAACATAGGTTATGTTGTCTGTGCGTGCCCGTAACCAATTCGCCGTACGAGAGGCGTAGGGATAGAACCGGCTTAAATCATTTATTTTGTCTCTTGTCTTCATTCTATACTTGTAATGAATAACTAGCTTAATTTTCAAATTTAGTATGTAGATGTACCTACATCCACCCTTAAAATTTATTGTCTGTGGTTTAGTATATTTTTCTTTGGTGGATAGTTTTGTACTTATCTTTCTTATTTTGATGGAGGTAGATCTATCAAATTTCCTCCATTGTCAGTCATTCGCAGACCACGAACCCTGTATAGTGTTCGAAACGTCGAAATGAAGTTAAAATTAGTTAATATACGCGAGTTTATCCGTTTTCATAGTTTTATTTCATGTGTAATCCTCGCGGTAACCGAAGAAAATATGACCTTATTTTGTCTTTGACTGTACGTTTAATTATATCCCGTCTGGAGTCTGCCTGGGACCAACGACATGCCCGAAACGTCAGGATATAATTTACGCGATTAAGACCCGTATGTCTTTAAAATATGATTTGGTTTCGTTTTTTATATGACGGCAAATATGTTGCCAATACGCATTAAAGGGTTAATGCTATAAGCCTACCGTGAACAACTGAACAAAAAAAATCGTAAATTTCACGCATCTTACTCTGTTACTCTAATGACGCCTTCATGAGTGTTAGAGAAGTAATATTTTTTTCGAGGTAAGCCCGTAACATTTGTTGTTCCGTTTACGTCGCCCACGAGAATGAATGTAACGGCAATAATCTCAAAAATGTTATTCTTGGAGCTCAGCTTGCAGCCCACATACAGGCTACTGATTTTAAGGAGTTAAGTTATTGTTATACTCTCAATTAATAATGAATTATGGTATATGATATGATGAGATTGATAAGATAAAAATTAAACTACCAATGTCAATAAGATAAAGTACAATACAGATTTGATATTTTGCAAGATTATTAGAATAAAATTTAATCATAATTGTAAATACATGTATACTTTTAATAAATAATGATATTATTATTCTATTGTAACTAAATTAATGTGCTGTTAGAGCAAATAAAATATCAATGCTGTTGAGTGCCACTCTGTAATGCAGTACAAAAACCAATTAAATTTTCAACTACTGCAAACAACTAATTCTATGTAACCTAACTTAACCCTTAGTTCAACAACATACAAAATACTGGACCAGGCCCCTATACCACAAAACTTTACAAGCATACAATTCTACAAAATTGTCAACTTTTTATATGGGAATTTACACAATTTTGTAGAATTGTACGCTTGTAAAGTTTCGTGGTATAGGCCACAGGTCTCTGACCCTCTTTATGTATTTTTTTTCAAACCAGATTGTTTAATTAAAATAATGAATACTATTGAGGCTTGAACACCTGACCAACCTCTATTACTGCCGAATTAAGGGTTAAAAAAAACTCATGGCAGCTAGGTATATTTACAAAATAATTAATTAAGTAAAAAAATATCTATAAAAGTGCATCCAAATCGAGATTAACAATAGACTAAAAACTATATACACTTATCAAGTTATTGTAATATTAGAAACATAAAACTCAGTGATTCACATAATATTTATTAATCTACGAAAAAAAAAAAACAGATGAAGCACAACAGCACGGCCGGCGAATTAAAACATAAATAAGCACAACCACAAATGCAAACTGCTTTATACCAGCTCATTTTTGTTGCCCGTAGCCCGCTGTCCACGTTTCCTGCACTCGGCGCGCAGCTGTTCTTTGCTCATTGCAGCCAATGCTTCTGGATTCAAATTCTGACGAGCTCTTCCATTTTCAGATATGGAATTCGGACGCAAAACAGCCTCGGCTAGCCGGGAGCTGTTTTGGTTACGCGCTCGTCTTGTTGTAACCATTGTTACTTAGTTGGATTCTGTCCGTGTTTCCCCAAATATTTTTGTTGTAGTCTGTATGTGTATAACTAAGCACAGTTCAGATCTTCATAGCTTATATAAATATCTCTTAAAATCTGATGTCCTCTCCACCTTCCAGGTTAATGTTTGATAGAAATAAATATTACATGAGATATTACATAGTATAAAGTAATAAATACATTAAACTATGATATTGAGAAATAATTGTTTAGGTATCTACACATCACGGGAAGCATACAATGACCTTGCAATATAATGGTAAAAAATAGATAGGTACATAAAGGTTTAATTAACTTTAGGTATTAGGTAGGTTTAATTAGGGAGTTCTGTCAAATTGCTTGTCACGGCGAAACTACGCTCACAAGTTTTAATCATTATCCAGTGAAATACCACTCAAATTTACAAAAGGATAGTATCCAAGTGTTAAAAGTGATCAGTGGACACTGCACAAGTGTTATTTAAAATAAAAACTAAGTGGAAATCAAATTAAACTCACAGGGAAATACGTGTTTGACACAAACGTTTTTCAAAGTTTAACATCTACCCTAATATTATTTGTATTTGTTTTTGACGGCTGTCAGACCAGTGTTGCCAGTGCAAGAAAAATAAAAATCTTGAAAAATGAGTCCCAAAAATTGCAGCAAGTGTAATAAATTACCCAACGACAAGAAAGTGTCGGTAGCATGCGACTCATGTAAAAAATTACTATGTGGAGATTGTCATGGTATGTCGCCGACAGAAGTCAGAGTCTTCGAGCTAAAAACCGTTGCTCGTGTAATGACCTTCTTGTGTGGGGATTGCAAATCTGCAATGAAGCAACTGCCAGAGATGATGAAAATGCTAAAGGAACTTAAAGAAGAAGTAAGCCAGCTACGTATGAGGCAGAGCATGTTGGCAACCGAGTCCGCTATCCAAGAGATGTCAGAAAGGGCAAGCCGAGCAAACAATATAATTATTTTTGATGTTCCTGAATCAACTAGTGATGATGCAGACCGGAGGAAGCTCCATGACAAGGACCAGTGTGACAAATTAATTACCAGCATCACCCAGAAAATTAACTGTGATCATATAAAGACGATTCGCCTGGGCAAGCCTGGAAATGGAGCATCTGCCCGCCCGCTGAAGGTCGTACTGAAAAGCAGGAGTGACGCAATTGAGATACTGCGCAACAAGAGCAAGCTGGCCAAACCCTCATCTGTAAAGTCAGATCTGACTCCGATGCAGAGGGAGTACCTAAAATATCTGCGAGAGGAGCTCAATAGGCGTACTAGTGATGGGGAGAAGGACATCACTATAAAGTATATCCGAGGACAGCCAACAATTGTGACACTAAAAAACTAAAATACCCCTGCACCCCGCCTCGAAAATCACAACAACATGTATGCTCGAACTTTAACGGACCTCTCTCTACTTTAAATAAATCTTTAGCTCCAATTATTACAGTCACTATTTTATATACTAACATCCAATCGGTTACCTCAAAACTGGACCTATTCATTGCCAGAGTAAACTCGTTGAAGCCAACCTTGATTATAATAACTGAGACATGGCTTAAACCTAACATTCCCGACGCAATGATAAAAATAGCAGGTTATGATGTATATAGAGATGATAGAATAGACAAACGTAGTGGTGGAGTGGCCATATACGCCGATAATAGGACAAACCTTGTTAGTACCCAAATAAACAAGACATACAATACCAAACACCCTGCTTCTGAATGTGTGTGGTTGGACGTACAACTTGGAAAAATAAAATTTCTCCTATGTGGACTCTACAGAGGACATAACTCTACGATGGAACAAGACTCTAGGTTATTTGATGAGCTAAGTAACGCGTCCGAATCTTGCAGCACTGTCATAATGGGAGACTTCAATCTTGGAGGTGTCAAATGGCCTCTTGATGACACTGAGTACTTGACACCAAGAGAAAAAAATTTTGTTCAGTGGTATAGGGACAGTAATTTTGAACAGCTTGTTGATAAAAACACAAGGTACCGTCAAGGTAACCAACCGTCCCTTCTGGACCTAGTACTAACTAACGATGATGCTCTGATTGCCGACATAGACCAGCAAGCACCCATTGGAAAAAGTGATCACACCTGCTTATTGGCAAGTATACAAATTCAAGCGGAGGACCACAATAAACCTACAGCACTTAGATATAACTATAGAAAGGCTGACTACGAAAAAATCTATGCCAAACTGCGTACCACATTGCGAAACCTTAAAGATGAGCAATGTGTGGAAACTCAATTCAATTACTTCTGTAGTTCTCTTGAAGATGCAACTCGTCTATTTGTTCCCCAAATGCGGCCGATGAACTCCTGTTTCGCGAACAAACCTTGGCTTTCTAAGGATATTCTTAGCCTCATGAACCAGAAGCGAGACCTATGGAAAAGATACTCAATAACTGGATTACACGAAATTTATAGTAACTACAGAAAAATCAACAATAAACTAATAAACCTATGTAGATCGTCCCGCATTACCTACGAGACAGACCTAGTACAGGCTGGCCCGAAGAAATTCTATTCTTATATAAGACAACAAGTGTCAACTAAGGTTAGTGTACCATCGGCTCTTTGTAACACCAAAGGGGAAACCGTAACGATAAGTACAGAAATTGCAGAGGTGTTTGCTAATCAGTTCGCAGGTGTTTTCCAAAAGGAACCACAAGGCCAACTACCTATACTAGACCCTAATCTCAGAATAGATGATTCCATCACAGACATAGAATTCACAGCAGATAAAGTAAGGCAAGCGGTCAAAGAGACGAAAGCAGATTCCTCACCAGGACCAGACAACATACCTGTGATCTTGTTAAAGAACTGCGATGTGGCGGATTCGTTGGCCAACATAATGCAACAATCATATGATACTGGAGTATTACCAAAGAAATGGAAAACAGCTATTGTAACGCCAATATTTAAGAAGGGAAAAAAACTAGAACCGGCTAACTATAGACCAATCAGCCTAACGAGTGTAGTTTGTAAATTAATGGAAAAGGTCATAGTTAGGCATATAAGGCACTTCCTCAGCCAGCATGAAGTATTGAGCAACCAGCAGCACGGCTTCTGCCCTCGCCGATCTGCAGTATCCAACCTGCTTTCATGCCTCTCCTCCTGGACTAAAAGTTTCAATGATGGAGAACCTGTAGACATCATTTACTTGGACTATGAGAAAGCTTTTGACAAAGTCCCAACGGCAAGACTGTTACACAAACTAGAATTCGTGGGTATACGAGGAAAGCTTCTCAGCTGGATTGAGGCATTCCTTCGAGAACGTAACTTCTGTGTACGAGTTGGCGATACCTTGTCAGAGCACCGTGAGATCCACAGTGGCGTGCCACAGGGTTCTGTCCTTGGACCAGTGCTGTACATAATATACACTTTCGACCTGCCACATAATCTCAATTGCAGCGTCAGTATTTTCGCAGATGACACGAAGGTATTTGCTAACCCTCTCACTGACTTTCACCAACTGCAGAAGGACCTAGACGAGATAACAGAATGGTCGAAGGAATGGCTCATAAGTCTGAATGCTGAAAAATGTACAGTTCTACAAGTTGGTTACCATAATCCGCATCTTACATACACCCTAGAAGGAACTAAACTCAAGCCAGTCAAAGTACAAACAGACCTGGGTATCAAAATTACCGGAAACCTTAAATGGGAAGAACACCTGACAACCATCACCAAAAAAGCAAAGTCCATAATATATCTCGCCAGAAAAGCCTTTGGAATACTAACACCTGAACTCATGCTTAAGATATACAAGACGTATGTTAGACCTGTTTTGGAATACGGGTTTCAAGTGTGGAGCCCATATTTTGTCAAAGACATTGAGATGCTTGAGAAAGTGCAACGTAGTTTCACTAAGCTACCGAAGCAACTAAAAAACATGTCCTATGAAGAAAGGCTGAAAGTGCTGAAGCTAACGACATTAGAAGATCGCCGAAAGCGTGGGGACCTGATCGAAACATACAAAATTCTGACGGGATATTACGACTTAGACCAATTTCAGGACATCTTCAAGCGTAACAATAACACCCAAACTCGAGGCCATCAATTCAAACTATCAGTTGATCTGCACAAGAATAACCCTCGCAAACACTTTCTCAGCAACCGAGTGGTCAAAATGTGGAACAAATTACCAGAAGACGTAATCTCAGCAGCAAATGTCAATCAATTTAAGAATAGACTAGACAAACACCTAACTACCCAAAAGAATACTCTTTACTAAGTGAAGATAAACTGGATACAGGCACCTATCAGTTGTTTCAACTGCCTGCCTGATAACACACAATAATAATAATAATAATAATAATAATTCATATATGATTTAAATTTAGCAGTAAATAATATGAATAAATATTTTTACACGACGTAATTTTATTCATAAAACCGTGTACTTGCATGAATAAAAATAATTTAAAATGCAATTCATTTCAAATGTTGGAGTGATATTGATTAATTAATTTCGATGGTTATTTTGAGATCAAACAAAAATGTAATTTGATTAACAAAAGGGCATTACGTAAGGTTAGCATTTTCAAATAATAAAAGCAAATCTCAGCCCCTAAACAAATAAGCTTAATTAAAAAATATTGGGAACAGTCAGCAGAAAATATTATGCACCGTCTAACCTAACATAACAACTAGGTATTACAATAAAATACTTACATTTAGCACTCTTTGTGGGCCCGAACAATCAAGATGTATATCAGAATATTATTGCACTACTTTTAAGTTAATGTGAAGAATTGAAATTGTAATTTTCAATTTAGTTTCACTCATACCCCTTGAGAAAATGGAATACTGAAGACTGAAGGGAGAAGGGAGGGGAAGAAAATCTAATGCGGAATGTTGTCATTACATAAAATTATATCACCTTGTAATATAGTCCAAGAATAATAATGTGATTAATAAGACGTCATCTAATAAAACAAAATGTATTCGTTATTGTAGCACTTTCTAGCATAATTCATACGTCGATTCTGATATATACTTTAAGCACAATGTGATGTTTTGGCTAAATAGAAAACTGGAAGGGTTTACCCTAGTTTATGGGTACTATTACAAGCATGGCAAATACAATTTAAAACTGACGTGTGATAAAGATTGTCAATATTTACATTGCCATTGGTGAAATTGATTACAGGGCATTTCAAAAATCATTACTTATTTATGATACGTTCATCAAAGCCCTAAAATACACCTTGCGTGTAGCGAGTATTATATTATTTGTCCTAATTTAGTAAAAGAAACAAATGGAATGTGCTTTAAATGTTTGAATAACAAAATCCTTCATTGTAATTAATTGTAGTAACACCAAAATGTCAAAATAAAAAAAAAGAATCGTGACACTGACAGCAAGACGAGACGAAGTTTACTTTCGTTTGGTCTCGGTGTTCACAATATCTTCAAAGTTAAATTTGTTTTGATTTTGCGTTTTGAGTTGCGATTGCGACGTGCGATTCGTGCGAAATATTGGGAGTCCTGAAATCGAGGATCAATCTCCTCCTTTATTGAATTTCTATAAGGCGAAATGAGTGTATACGGATTAAGTTCAGATAATGAATAATGATATTAATAATTACGTTCCATCACTTTTAAATCCCAGGACTGTAAATAAAGAAAATTTTTCGCTTACCCAGGTAAATTAACATACAGTAAATTAGTATATTATGACTTTTGACCTTGGTGGTAAAGAGAACCAATAGAACTTATTATTTTTTTTCGTTTCCAGAATTCAGTGGCCAGTCGTTGTTCATTGTCTTTAAAGAGAAACGTTGGATTGGCTAAAAGGAACACAAATCAGGTTAGTATTTATTGATTACTCTTCTACTTTACCAATGAGAACAGATAATGACTATTAATAAGTTAACCATAAGTTAACGTAAAACAACATTAGTGCAAATTCTTAAAAACTTTATACATTTGCATCATGTCTTCAATATTAATAAAAATTGGTAGGCTGGTAGAGTCAATGATGCTGAGCAAGATCCACCATATTTCTTACCAAATTCCTAAACATTTTTGGTAACAAAAAAGGAATGTTTCTTATAAACAGATTAATAGGGATGATGACTGGAATAAATTATTTAACATTATGCACAACATAATAAATGAAGATATTATGACTGAGATGTAGATTGCAGTAATTTTTGAACAGAACTTCTATTTAATAAATTGAAAAGAACTTAAAAGAGTAGGTCATTTGGCAGTACTCAAATGTGACGTCGCTTTTGTGTATTTCATATAAAATTCCATATAGTGGTGATTGTTTTGACAGTTCGAAAAAAGATGCTGATTTCACTTGCCAGTCATCATGCCTATTCATTAAAAAAAAAACAAACACCCCTAACTAAGACCATAGGTATTTTAATAACTGTATACATACAGGCTGTTTCATGAGCCAATAATATCCTTGCACATACCATATTTATAAGTCACACTGTGGGACTATCCCACGTGTGATTGTCCCATAATAAATATTTTATCATAGGCCAACCCCCGCCTATTTAAATTGATGGGTGTGCCAGTAATACTCATATTAGTATGTGCTTCACATTATTTAATGTTGAAATAGCATTCAAAATCTTTACTGAGCCACAGGAATTCAAACCTTACATATAGTGTTTCACAATCTGTTCTGTACTGGCTCTTCATATCTACCCACACATGTCAATATATAACATGCCTTTCCTTCTGGATAGATGACACTACACTTCTTTTTTAGTTCAATATTAAAAGTTGTTTAACACTGTACCATTCATACACTTAATATTAAATTGTTCACTTATCCTACCCATGCTTTCATAGTCTTTTGTTTTAATTAAGTAACTGTTGGCTATTAGCTATCTGCATTATCATTCTCATCATCACCACTGCCAGACTCTATGTCTGTACTACCCTATTCTTGGAATGCCATCCTCTTCAAGGATGGTGTGCCGGCTATAATAACTTTTTCAACCTAAGTCAGCCTATATGTGTTATTCATACCAACTGAGCAACTTTTACTATTGGACTACACTGGCCTAACATCAACAACCATCCATGAAATTGTGAAATTAAAAATGATACTCTTATAAAAAATTTCAAGATCAATTTTATATTAAACCACCTTAATAATATGAACCCTGGTTAAAGGGCATTAAATTTTCACTTCTAGGGACACCCAATTAGCTAACTCTCACAAAAAAGTTAACTTCGATGTCAGCTTTGTAATGACAATTAAGCATGAAATATTTTTTTTATTTGTGTTTATATATTGCATATATGCATATACTTTCTGGATTAAATGATAAAAAAATATTTTTGTTAATATTTAATGCTTAATTGTCGTTACAAAGCTGACATCGAAGTTAACGATTTTGTGAGAGTTAAGCTATTTAAAAGAGAGTTAAAATATTTTTTAGTACAGATGGTGCCTTTTTTAGGCTCTAGTGTGAGAAGTGTGTCATTTTACGACAGGTTCAAAACTTCGTAGGGCCATCTGTACTAAAAATCGTCGTACGAGACACGTGCATAAACGAAATTCGTAACTCGTGTCGATTTAAAACACTCCCTATCGGTCGTGTTTTAAAACATCGCCACTCGTTTCGAATTTCATGTTTTTCGCACTTGTGTCGTAATGTACTATTTGTTAATATTTAATGCTCAATTGTCGTTACAAAGCTGACATCGAACTTAGCTTTTTTGTGAGAGTTAAGCTAATTGGGTGTCCCTAGAAGTGAAAATGCCCTAAAATGGAATGTTTTTCTAAAGGCTGAGCCACACTGAATGCGCCTTTACACTTGTGCGTGGCGTGCTCGTTGTAGCCTATGTAAATGTCATATTAAATGGTACACCTCCATCTACTACAACCTGCGATCATATATAACATGGACCTCTAACGCCAGCTCAAAAATGCCCCCAAAACCAATTGTTCAATTGTGCCAAGATGGGCAGGACATAGCGCTTTTCTTAACACCGCGCATATTTCGGCGTAACATCATTGACAAACGTTCATAGAATATAGCCAATCAAAACTTTGATGGAGCAATCACAACTATTTTTAAATGACGGTTTAAGTTTTTATAGGTTGATATTGAAATTCATTACCGTGACGCATTGAAGAGGGGCTGACACTTGTCAACTAAAATGCAAGACCGTTTTTGAAAGGCAATTTAGTATGGCGTGCGGCTTCCATGTTATATTTGTTCGTAGACTTCGACATTTCCGACGTTACAACGCGCATGCCACGCACACGCGCAGGGACGCGTGTTGCACATGCATTTGTTGTGGCTTGGCCTTTAGACGGTTCACATAGGTATCCGGGGGGCCTATACTGGGGTTGTGATGCCAATTCTGAAAAACGTGTTAAGATTAACTTTCTGAACAATGTTTTCCATGGACCTATAATGAAAAACGTACTTGTTTACTACCAGTAAGGTTCGATTTCATTAAGATATACACGGTGCTCGCGAGCATTGCGAAAGATTTTAACTATGCATTCTAGACACCAAAATAAACAAAAAATATTATGAGACCTAATGTCAAATCCACCAAAAAAAAAATGTTTTTTTCTTTTTATCTATACTTTTTAACATTTCCAGTACTTTTTATCATAACAACAATTTGTTTAAATTATTTATTTTAATAGTTTTTTTAGGTACAGGTTATTTCGTCAAGTCTATTCGTATTTTTTGATTGTCAGGCAAAAGGTGTGGTAAAATAGAACACATTGTGGTAGCATTGTAATCAAAAAGAAGTTTTATGATGAGTTATGTCGAAAAACTTATTTCGAAAAAAGGTTGATTATCTCTGGAACCAAGCCGAATCCAGGAAATTTTATATAACATTAAAGACTAAATATGGTCAGGAATTCAGCACTAAAATCTTTCGGAATGCTCACGAGCACCGTGTATAGATATCTCGTTACTAATCCTTTCCAAATCACCCTGTCTGATTGTTTAGATTATATTAAAAATTATGTAACAGCCATTTTGTAATTGACTATTTTCCGAACTAAAACGATCACATTTAATTTTCTTTATCAGACTGTTCCTGCCAAGAAAAGATTGTTTAATGCAGACAACAAAAGTCATTGTAACACAAAAACTACTTCTATATGTGGAAAATCTATTAGTACTCTAGTAGATTTAGATTTGTCCGGATTCGAGGAACAAAATAAAGAGAACAGCAACCATGTCATTCCTATATTTAAGAATCTTTCATCCAAGCAGCTTTCTTTTTTCAACAATTTCGATTTAGCCAATGCTAGCACTGTAAACCTATCTGATGAAATACGAACACTTAAACAAGCGAATATCACAGATTTGAATATCAGAAACGAAGTTGTAACGAATAGTACAACCAATAAACTGACACAATGCAGTCTTGATTTCTCAGTATTCGATGACCTACAGCCGATAATTAGTACTGAACATGTCCAACTTGGGAACATACAAATTCAAAATGTAGTCTACAATCACTCGTTGAAAAGTGGTTCTTCCGCTACACAACTGTACAAGTGTGAAGACACAATACTTCACGATCTAAATGAGGAATCTTATGTCTCAATATCATTCGGTGTACAAGACTGTGATTTCGTCGATCTGACCGCCAGAAACTCTAATATTAAGAAAGTATCTATTACGCATAAGAATAATAACTTGAATTTAGATTGCGAAATTGAGGAATGCACACCTCTTTCAAGTGAGAGCGAGTACGATGAAAACATGAACGAAACGCTGATTCCTCAAAAGAGGTCCGGCGTGGCTGTCAACCTAGAAATTAAAAAGAAGAAACTGGCAGACACAGAAAACTCTAAAGTTCTAATTTTGAAAACAGATGCCATTGAGAAACTGTCGCATGTCATTGTTCAGCCGCAAAATTGTAAATTAGTGAAACGTCATTTGATTAATAGTAAATTTTGTAGCAGCAAAAATAGTATCGGTAATAGAAAGAATGGGAAAAGTGATAATTTGAAACAGAAGTCGATAATTTCGTTTCTCGCTAAAGACTCTAAAGAGGCAAGAGTTAGTGATGCCACTGAAGAAGCTGTTATAGTTGAGGATGCTGCCTTTGAAATGAGCAGAACCACGGCTGTGTCTGATTTGAAGTGCGGCCGGACCCACAGGTAATTTTATAATAATCCTAACTTATTGTATACAAATTATACAATACAGTTAACCCCTCGTATGCTTAGACACGGATCCGTGCGTGGGAATTTCAATTTATTGTTTTAAGTGTCAAGGTCACTTTTTCAGTAACCTAACTTGACAGGCCGCATACGAGGGGTTAATTTAAAATTGTCAACCTTATTGCTACGAAGTTAAAGTTAAGTTTGGTCTCCTGTTAGACTGAAAGTTATATTGTTGATGAACAATCATTATTTTGATTGATCATTTGGTTGGGATAGGTAGGTAGGTACTTATATCAACGAAGACCAAAAATAGTTAATTTTTTTGTACATTTTGCTACTTCTCTGATTTAATTGCCCCTTTTAAGAACTAAAGCCTTCTACTGTTAAATACGATTCGTAAAATCGAGGCCCCATTCCTGTGTTGTTCGGATTCCGCAAGTTTTTTTTTTTTAATTTGGTGTGCTTGCAAATTTCCCTTAAGAAATTTAGTCTTTTATACTTATGAATCTCTGAAACTCTTTATGGCGGACTGTGCCCGTTGAGTGAACCGGAGGTACCTTTTAGAATTGAATTGTGACTGCTAGGTAAGCATTTGCCGTAGCAGATGTACATTTCACAACTCAAGTGTATATATTTTTTTATTTTAACTGCGGAATGCACATGGGTGTTGCCGTTTCAAAAGTTGAAATCGAAGTTTAAAGAAAATTATACTACAAATTTGATATCCAATAGATATTTGAATTTTATATTTTATTAGAGCTCATCCATTAGTCAGTTGAAAGTAAAAAAAAGTAAACAAACTTGCAAACTTGCATTATTTCACAATCACGCACTTTCAGAACATACTCTTGTTTTTATGAAAGTGATTGATATTTATTATTTTTAACGTAAAAATATATCTGCGAACGTGTTTCGCGATATGTGTCAAAGACGTCAAAAGCTATGGAAAGTCAGCCATATTTGTTTACCTTTTTTTACTTTCAACTGAAGAATGGTAGGCTGGCGGTAGGCCGTACCGTGAACCTCGAACGAAGTGTTGAATCCCTGTCACACTTACGTACGAATTCACAAGTGCGAGAGAGAGGAAAACTTGATGGACGTTCATTCATACAGTTATGCATTTGTATTGCAACAATCAATAGTTATTTGTTGTACAAGGGAGGAAAGTGGTTGTTTAATCATCGTGCCAATATTGAGACCCGAGCTAGCGAGAGATTGCATAGTTGAACCACGAGCGAAGCGAGTGGTTTAAAAATGGAATCTCGAGCGTTGCGAGGGTTTCAAAGCACGATAATTAAACAAACTTTGCTCCCATGTGTAACACAACATTTTCCCCACACTAAAGCGAGGAAACAGCTACGAACGTGTAAAAAAAACAATCAATGCAACAAATCAGTCTTTATTAAATAACTTAGAGTAGTTCTAGTACTACCTATAATAACAAATTTTTTTTTATTTAGCCAAAAAAGAGGCAGAACTCTTAATTGGGTAAATGACTATCTATTGGGTGAATGATCTATGTGACTAGATTTTTTTATAATTACAATAAAACCTACCTACATTAATTAAATTGTCAATATTTCTATGATGCTTAAGTATAAAATCTGTATCCGGCAGCTAAAACATCAATAATTTTTAAAAATGTGTGAGGTAAACTTAAATTGCCTACTTTTTGGTAAGATATTGATATTACATAGGAAACTTTCCTTACAAAACTTTACATTCGTGTATTATTTTATAAGTTGGCAACATTGACGTACAAGACGTCAGTGTTAGCGGGTTGCGTTCTGAATGTAAAAGTAAACTATCTGGTTTTTGTCTAATACGATAAGATTTTGCGATAGGTTTTTATGAAATACTAAAAATAAATTTATTATCTTGAATAAATGAAATAATCTGGTGTATAATAAAATTTTCATGGTGTCCCGCAAAAAATAATCAGCGAATCACAGCCATACCAGCGTTTGACGTTCCATGGTTTTGAACGTTTCACGGTTCATCTGTCAATTTACTTCCTTCACAAGTGATTAAAATGCAACTTCCCTCACTGAAATTAGTGAGGGAAGTAAGTGTTTCCGAGCTAGTGTGGGGAAAAATTACAATCTTGCGTTTATAAATTACTTTAGTACTCAGATTGAATCGTCCAATACTGGCTCCAGTCGTGTCATACTTCCTGGCGGTGACATGGTGTCGTACAGTATTCAAACTAACATCAAAAAAATGTACATGAAATGTACGAAATTGTACGCTAATTAAAAAAAATTGTACTACACGTACGAGACGAGAAAACGGTATTAATCAGTCACCGCTAGGAAGCATACTTCCTGGCGGGGGCAATTTATTTTGTTATGTTGCGGCCGAGTTTTCAATGGGCATGTCAATTAAAACATATGTACGAAAATTGTACGTTCCGGTATTGCTGAATATCTGCGTAGAAATAGTTTCTCGTTTCTAATATAACGAATTATACTTAGTAATATCCCTATTTCCTATATCATTACGCGCAGAAGTTATTTACAATGATAATGTATTAATTATTGGGAAACAGTTTATGTACCTACTGCATAATGTAATAATAGTTACATGCATAAATATGTATGACGACGATTACATGCCACTTATTGATGTATATTTATTTATTTATTTATAATCGATGTTCCAAATTAAAGCACCTATGAGATCGATATACCTAAAAACGCACTAGAACCAGAACGTACATTTCTCGTACATATTTTCTGATTGACATGCCCATTGAAAATTCGGCCGCAACATAACAAAATAAATAGCCCCGCCAGGAAGTATGCTTCCTAGCGGTGACGGATTAACACCGTTTTCTCGTCCCGTACGTGTAGTACAATTTTTTTTAATTAGCGTACAATTTCGTACATTTTATTGATGTTAGTTTGAATACTGTAAGACACCACCGCCAGGAAGTATGACACCTCCAGTCAGTTAAAAAGTGCCCAGCAACTGGGTCAAAATTCTTTTCGTCGTCTTATTTTGTGTCCCTAAAAAACGTGTCAAAGTTATGATTTTTGGATGAGAAAATGTTTTGCTTTCAATTTCTCATGTATGGATTAAAATCTAGCGTGAAAAAGAAATACAACTGCACCGGATTTTTTTGATATACTGAGTCGAAACGCAACCAAAAGCGTGACAGAGTGGTTTGAAACAAGACAACGAAGAGAATTTTGACCCAACTGCCTTACGTTATTTCATAATTTTCTACCCCATTATTCATAAATGTCTCCTAACTGAGCAAGCCGCTAAGTATTTTTGTCCCGTTCGCTCTTACAGCCATTGAAAACCCCGAAAGGGACAAGCGGCTTGTTAAATTAGGAGACTTATGAATAAGGGGGTAGAAATTTATGGAATAGTCACGAATGAGTAAATTGTCTGTCCAATTTTAGACAACATCATCATATCAAAAACGATACGACTCAAATGTCACATATCGGAATATGTAATCATTCAAGATTGTATTGAGCAACAGACTTCAAATTGACATCGATTGTTTACATAAGTCATTATAGAAATAAAATAAGTGATACCATATGCACCTAAGGGTTGAAAAATGTCCAGCAACCACCTTATGTTATTACATAAATTTCTAGCGTAAATGTCTGTCTTTTAGACCAGAGTGGAAAGGCGAGCCCTCCCCGCGATGCCGAATCACCTCCTCACCAAAACACCCCGAGTCTCGAGAATCTCGGCCGCGGGGCAAAACGAACAGTGCCAGTGCACGGTCGCACTCGCCCCATAAACATCTCGAATGTACCGTCCATCACTGGCACCAGTCATTTAACCCTTAGGTGCATAGATTATCAAAAACGATACGACCGAAACGTCACATATCGGAATATGTAATCAATCAAGACTACTGAGCAACAGAATTCAAATTGACATCTATTGTTTACATAAGTCATTCTAGAAATAAAATAAGTGATACCATATGCACCTAAGGGTTAAGAATTAAGTGTCCAGCAACCACCTTATGTTATTCCATAAATTTCTAGTCACGTAACTGTCTGTCTTTTAGACCAGAGTGGAAAGGCGAGCCCTCCCCGCGATGCCGAGTCACCTCCTCACCAAAACACCCCGAGTCTCGAGAATCTCGGCCGCGGGGCAAAACGAACAGTGCCAGTGCACGGTCGCACTCGCCCCATAAACATCTCGATTGTACCGTCCATCACTGGCGCCAGTCAGTTAACCCTTACGTGCATAGATTATCAAAAACGATACGACCGAAACGTCACATATCGGAATATGTAATCAATCAAGACTGTACTGAGCAACAGACTTCGAATTGTCCTAATTGACATCGATTGTTTACATAAGTCATTCTAGAAATAAAATAAGTAATACCATATATCTAAGGGTTGAAAAGTATCCAGCAACCACCTTATTTTATTCCATAAATTTCTAGTCATGTAACTGTCTGTCTTTTAGACCAGAGTGGAAAGGCGAGCCCTCCCCGCGATGCCGAGTCACCTCCTCACCAAAACACCCCGAGTCTCGAGAATCTCGGCCGCGGGGCAAAACGAACAGTGCCAGTGCACGGTCGCACTCGCCCCATAAACATCTGGAGCCGTTCACATTGTCAGCCAAGACGAAGTCCAATAGGACCTTTGCTACAACGAGGTCTATTCCGCATTATAAAATCGTGGCAGGTGAGTTTAATTTGGTTGCATTTCAATATTTTTCAGCTGACTTCAAAAACGGAAGAGGTTTCTAATTCGACTGTTTTTTTTTATGTTTGTTACTTTAGAACTTCCGATTGGTTGAACCGATTTTGATGACTCTTTTTTTAGGGTTCCGTAGCCAAAATGGCAAAAAAAGAACCCTTATAGTTTCACCATGTCCGTCTGTCCGTAGCATAGCTCAGTGGCCGTTAATACTAGAAATCTGTAATTTGGTTCAGGTATACATATTAATCATGCCAACAAAGTGGTACAATAAAAACTAGAAAAATAATTTTTTTTCGGGTACCTCCCCAACTGGTGAAGTGGGGATGTTTTTTTTTATTTGCTGTAATCCTATAATGTGGGAATATCATTGAATAGGTCTCTTAAAAATAATAGGGGTCTTAAAAGAAAGTTTTTTTTCTAAAGTCAATATTTTCGGAGATAACCGATCCTTTTGATCCCTAGGTCCAAAAAATATGAAAAAAATTATGAATACCTACTTTAAAATAAAATTATTTCGAACATAATCGGCCCAGCCGTTTTTGAATAACTACGGAACCCTACACAGAGCATGGCCCGACATGTAAGCTCACCGATTGGTCCCATTTTAGTTTGGTACAGTGTTGACAATGGCATCCATGGGAAAACCATATAAGTCATAAACTTGCATTAAGCTTGTGCGCACGAAAAATAGACGAATAACTCAATATCAGGGGAACCGATATCGATACAACTTTTTAAGTACAGATGGTGTCTTTTTTTAGGCTCTAGTGCGAGGGCCATCTGCACTATAAAACGTCGTACGAGACACGTGCAAAAACGAAATTCGTAACTCGTGTCGATTTAAAACACTCCCTGTCGGTCGTATTTTAAAACATCGCCACTCGTTTCGAATTTCATGTTTTTCGCACTTGTGTCGTAATGTACTATTTTCCCTTCACTATCGCGAGAAAACATGGTTACAAATCTCATCCAAATGTAAATTAACTTAAATAAACCATTTAAAACTCAATGTCGAAACGTATCGTAGAGTTAGGTACTCGCTTGGTACTTAAATATAGCCAATGGCTTACAAAGTCACCCATGAGAAATTACCAATTTAACATGAGAGCTCCGATTGCACATGTTTACTACGGTCGTACAGATCCACTTATACTAGGCAATAGTGGGCCATAGGAATTAGAGCATGGTCAAATTACTTTATCCACATGTTGATAAAAAGCGTTTTTACCCGCTCATAATAAAGGATAAACGAGCGCTTTACGAGCTAGTGAGGGAAAATTTTTATAACTGGGTGTTTGTATTTATAGAGAATTCTCGCACTTTCCATATATTTGTAAGGTAGCTGTCATAGCCGTCACGTTCTCGACAAAGTACACTTTTTCGTGGTATGCACCTGAGACGGTAATTGTTTGCAGGCACTCATTTCGCCGTGGACGCGTTCTCATACGGAGACATACCTAACGTGAAGCATTATTTCCTGACGCACTTCCATTCGGACCATTACTCTGGCCTCAAGAAAAATTTCAGTAAATTGTTGTATTGTTCTAAAATAACAGGTAATTACTTTATCTCTTTACACCTTCCAGTTTACTCCTTGATTTGATGCAAACATTACACACTTTAATTTGATCTTTATACCACTAATCAAAAATAATGAATTTGTGACTTATTATAGTTAGTTATAACCACGCAATGGAATTCAAAAGTGGTATTTCGGACTCCGACATACGTTCTGGGGCAACCGCATTTTCTTGAACCTTAAGACGACGGCTATCAGGGAAAAATATAATATTCATACCTTCATAACGGGCGTTCAGTCATATAGGTCAAAAATTAGCAGTTCATTTAAAATTTTGGGTATTTTGGCCAAAACACAAAAAAAAATATAAAAAAAAATTGTCAGACTTCGTCAAAGACAACAATGGCTTAAATGGTCTATACTTATTTCACCTTAAAGCTTTGCATCGGTCTTCCAATCGTCCTGTATACATATGCAAAATATCACAACATTTAGCCAAAATGTGAAATGTTCTATTACAGGTGATTTGTGTGTGTCCCGACTCGGAGTGAGCCCGAAATGCATCCACGTTCTCAATTTGGAAGAGACGACGAGAATCGAGGGCGTCGATGTCACCGCCGTCGACGCAAACCAGTGAGTTGGTGGTCTTTAACACATTTCCACATTCCATATTTCTATCTTCTACGGAGTAGGTTTTTAACCCTTAAATGCATAGTGATGTATATATGCATCATGTACTTTCAACCCTATTGACAACATGTCAGAATTCAAATTTGAATAAATCTTTGTCAAGGATATGCATTTAAGGGTTAATTCTATGTCTTCGGCCGGCAACCCCTTTCGTCCCGGCCTCTATAGTAATATATCGTCGTTGAGATTGCCATTTCCGTTATGTGCACGATTTCAGGAACTGAAAAATCAATTCAAATGACATATGTCTACAGTCTTCTTTTGTCAAATTTGAAATTTACACATAACGGAATTGGCAATCTCAACGACGATATTAATTTTTTAGGCGAGCAATAGAAAAGTCCTAGAACAGAAAAGTGCCATTTTGTTGCCTCCTAGCAGACCAAAATTGGTAACTGAAGGTATATAGTATAGCTATCTCTTTTAGTATTAACCCAGGTGTAAAAGTAGTATTTGCCGCAAAACTGGCGATTGGACAAGGTTTCTTTCTCTCTTTTACACCTGGGTTAATACTAAATGAGATAGCTACCTACCTTCAGTTACCAATTTTAGGCTGCTAGGAGGCAACAAAATGGTACTTTCTGTTCTAGGACTTTTTTATTTTAATATTGCTCGCCTAAAATTGAATTAGTACATTACTGCAGAGGCCGGGACGAAAGGGGTTGCCGGCCGAAGACATATAGACTGAGGTCTGAGGCGGGCAACCCCATATTTCCGGCCGAGGTATGTATAGTGCTTTTCTCAAACATGTATTGAAATAAACAACAAAGCTTTTTTTTTTTATATGCATAGTGGCAGAATGTCATGATGCCTGTGCCACAAATGTATGTGGAAAGGAATTAAAAAAGAGCACTTTGCCGGCCTAGGCCTTCAAGATTTCTATTAAATTCCATTAACGACCTCTTGATAAATAAGATAAATGAGCTTCTTAAAATGTTGCAATCACCTACTGTTTCACTATTTTAATTTGTTTCCGCTACCCAAAGGTTGTCTGGAAGAGATTGCTTTATAGCGATAAGACCGCCTGTTGTGTACCTCTATGTATAATCGTCTGTTTTAACCATGTTTTCTTATTTGTTAAGGTGTGCAATAAAGAGTATTCTATCTATCTATCTATCTATCTTGTCCTAGTGGCACCTGAAACTTCGCAGCCTATTATAAGGAACATAACAACAATATTTCATTGCATGTTTGCGAAAAATAATAAAATATGAAAATACATAGCACATTCGTGATCGATGATTTCTTCAGAATCGGTTATGTGCATAATCCTAAATCCATCGCACCATTCGGGCCTCAATGAACGCCCTCACCGGAAATATATCATTTTGATCCCTTGTGACACAATGTACTATTCCAGCTGCCCAGGCGCGGTAATGCTGTTCTTCTGCCTACCCAACGGGAAGACCATCCTCCATACGGGCGACTTCAGAGCTTCGCCCGCGATGGAGTCATACCCCGTTTTCTGGAACAGCGACGTTCACACCATCTACCTAGATACCACGTGAGTTTTAGTTATGTTGTAGCTAAATCACGAATTTGTGAGAATCTGATAAGCTTCTGAATATCCTAGAAACGATCCATTCATCCTTAGTTGTCTTATCTAGTAAACAACTTTCTAACCTACGTTTTCTGTTGTAAACTGTTGTTTCCTTGATTAAAAATTAAGCAATTTACTAATCACTACGGACGGTTGCACAAATAAGGGCTCAGGTATTATAGGTATTATAGGTATAGGCAAATATGGCAGTTTCCAATAGAAAACGTGTACTTTTAGGATAGAAAGTTGTTTACTAGATAAGACAACTAAGGATGAATGGACTTTAAATATTTCAGTCCGATAAAAATGATCGTACTTATCTATCCTTTTCCCCAGAATGTAAAATAAAAGGACAGGACAACTAACATTTATTTCAATGTTTGTTTATTTGAACTATTATTTATGATCCCACAATGTCGTAACAGATGTGCTTACAATAGAAAAAATTAACTGCGAAAGACTCTGGTTGTCACGGGATTATTTATAACTTTCTTTGCACTATTTTGTGAATGTATCAGTTTAATTTTATGATTGCCTGGTAGAGAACGACATCAGTACAGACCCCTCTCTTTTGTCAATTGTTTATTGGTCACAATAATGGCGTGTACAAGTAAGAAGGAGTTGCAATCTCATCAACATCTTATAAAATAAAATATGTTAACATCGGAAGATGATAACGAAGTGTCTACTATATGGAACAGGCTTATGTTTTCAAAATGATGGGCGTTTGTCCGATCCTTGGTGATAAATTGATAATTTTTTCAGTTACTGCAACCCTCGATACGACTTCCCCACGCAAGAGCAGAGCCTAGAGATGGCATTAGCGCTGCTGCGGACGAAGAAAACTGCGCTCGAGAAAGTTGGCAAAAAGTTCTCTTCGGTCCTCATCGTCTGTGGCACGTACACTATAGGTGAGTTTTACAAGCGTATATAAGGCATAGGTCCCACAAAATATAGGTAATTTCACCAGAGTTGAAGTGAATGATTACACACATCCAAATGAAGTACTAATTGCAAATTGTGAATGAATGAATGACTTGCGTCGAAATATTGAAGCAAATCCCTGGGTGCCCGTCTCTTCGCATAATGTTCATTGTGCAGAAAATGTTTTGGCCGAAACATTTGGCATATTGTTGAATGGTATAATAATCGTTTCGCCGAATTATTTTTATGCATACACATATTGCAGTCCTAAAGTATGTTTTTCCGAATATTCGTATGCCGATTTTTAAATGATCTAAAATGTAATATTACTAATATTGATTGTCATAAAAAATATTTCGCATTACTATTAGAGTGGCTAAAATAACAGCATTAGTCTTTTAAACTAACTTAAACTACATTAATATTAAGTTGTCACGTCTATCAAATGGAATTGGATATTTGTAGATAACCTGATTGCAGAAAAACGAGAGGGGCAGAACCGATACGGTTAAGTTAGGTTAAAACATTAATCTTAGACATTTTACAATACAAATACTAGGTATGCTCCAGCTGCTAGGAGAAAGACCAAATAAGGGGGAACGGGGGGGCGAAGCCCCCCACAAGGGGGGCTCGGGGGGCGAAGCCCCCCGCATGAAAAAGAAAAACATTCCAAAATCATGTGATCCACCTGGATAGGTTCGTTAGGTATCTTTTGTCCCTTAGAGCGGAAATAGGAGCCCCGCTAGATCGTATTTCATTTTAGTAGGCGTTATGTTTAGCAGCAATTTTAGAATGTACAATATTAGGATCATCAAACATATGCATAATACAATTTCGGCAAAGGAATCTTAGACACAATAAGCATTAGGATGAATAATGTTTCGGACAGACGACTTTAGGCACAAAAACTTCGACACATGAAAAATATGCGAAGCAATAATTCGGCGAAACAATTTTCGGCGTAAAATTCTTATGCGACATAATATTAGGAACAATACTTTTATGCGTTTCGATATAGACCCGTATGAATAAATTTCCAAGCATTCCCTAGAATTTTACATGACTATAATCTGCATGTTAATTCGTAAATAATTTTGTGCAGGTAAAGAGAAGTTCTTCCTGGGGATGGCGCGGCGTGTCGGCTGTTCTGTGTGGGCGTGCCCGGAAAAAGATAAGGTTAGTTAGCCCAATAAGTCGCTTAGTAAGTTTTGATTACAAGTTGATGTTGAAAAATTTAGGTTTTTCCTACCTTCTCTTAATATAAATCTATAAAAGCTATCAGCAGCTTCCACCGTCGTATTACTGCAAAATGTGTACCAACATCAGTGAAAAAGGCCACAATAATACATTTTTGTAAATAAAAATTAAAAAGTTCTGTAAAACCATGATACCATAACGCTTTCAACACACTCGATACCTACGAGCTACGCTGCGCGCGACTTGTGTGAGAGCGTGTAGAATGTAGAAACGGGTTTGTTTTATCAAACTTTAGTCCGTTGTGCAATTCTTGTGTGATTTTATCCCAAAAATGCCAATGGCCTACGAACAAATAAAACATGGAAGCCGCACGCCATACTAAATTGCCTTTCAAAAACGATCCTAATTTTTCTGTTGACAAATGTTACCCCCTCTTCAATGCATCACGGTAATTAATTTTATATCAACCTATAAAAACTTAAACAACTTAAATAGTTGTGATTGGTCCGTCAAAGTTTTGATTGGCTATATTCTATAAAAAATTGTCAAAGATGTTGCGCCGAAATATGCGCGGTGTTAAGAAAAGCGCTATGTCCTGCCCATTTTGGCACAATTGAACAATTGTGTTAGGGGGCATTTTTGAGCTGGCATTAAACGTCCATGTTATATATCGTCGCAGCCAATGGCTAATGCTCAATCGTGAACGAAATTCAACTACAGTGAAACCCCGTTAATACGATTTCGTAGGGACCAGAAAAATAACGCGTCTTAAGCGGGAAAGCGTATTATGCGTAAAGAAGACATTGCATTTATTTTTTGTCAAATTTTTAATTTTTCTGTGTAATGTTACATATGAGATATTTTTCTTATACATATTATATACACGGTGGAATTTAATCGGTGAACAGGAACCCATTTTTCTAATTCAGTAATCGATGGCGGTCACGTTTATGTAGTACTTAAGTGGAACCAAGTTTTTTTTAGCATAATTTTTTTTTATGTTGAAATTAAAATTTATTGTCACCCTACTAATGGTTTAGTCTGAAAAGTTTAATACCTCTTTTCAAACTATCAGCCATAGAAACTTAAAACATAAATGAGCAATAACCACTCACATGCTTTAATTTTTGCGATAGACTCTATATAGTTTGAAAAGAGGTATTAAACTTTTCAGACTAAACCATTAGTAGGGTGACAATAAATTTTAATTAAAGTTTAATTTCAACATAAAAATTTGTTATGCTAAAAAAAAACTTGGTTCCACTTAAGTACTACATAAATGTGACCGCCATCGATTACTGAATTAGAAAAATGGGTTCCTGTTCACCGATTAAATTCCACCGTGTATTTAACTGATTTGGACGCACAGATAAAGAAAACAAATTGTACTAAGGTTGCACATGCAGGTGTATGCAATGCGATGGGATCATGAACTTTACTGGTCGCTTGGTCAATGCAACAAAGTTACCTACAAAGGAGGAGCGATCGGTAGAATTATTTTTTACAGCCTAATTTTCAATTGGTAAAGTAAAATTATAACATTCCTGCTTACATCTATAAGTAAATAATGCCATACGTCAATGTAACTTGGGTTACAGACAGCGTATTAAACGGGATGACGAATCGTATTAACCGTACAAAAATGTAGGAAATAGCAAGCAAAATGCAGGGACCGGCATAAAATGGCGTATTACGCGGGAAATCGTATTAAACGTGATCGTATTAAGCGGGTTCTACTGTAACTGTATTTTTTGTACTAATAAGAAAGAGTGGCGAGAGAGAGAGCATATCGTAATTTATACGCTACTGAGTATTAGCGATTGGCGTCTTAGCTATGCGGGATAATCTGGTATCGATCCCAATTCGGATAATCGGCCCCTATCAGGAAATTCGGATAGTCGAGGTTTTACTATACTGGTGTTGGTGAGTTGCCAATTATGACGAATTAATATGAGCTAACTAGCCTATTACGGTTTCAAGGTACTGCAGACGGTGGAGGGTCGCAGTTTTTGCGTTTCGCCACCACAAGCTTGTCAGCTTCATGCTGTGCCGATGAGAGATCTCAGTCACGAGGTAACTAACCTTTTAGGGGGGTGACCCCTTATTCATAAACGTCTCCTAACTTAACAAACCGCTAAGTATCGGTTGTCCCTTTCGCACTTAGATAGATATTGATAAGACCAAAAGGGAGAACCGAAGTTAGCAGACATATATGAATAATTATTAGACCTCGGATTGTTGTCGCGGTGACGTCACAATAGGGTGATTTGGGGAGTAAATGGAACGGTATACTCTTGGGTCGTCTCGTTCGTTTTTCGTCACGTTCCTAAATTTGTCCGATTCTGCTTTCATCATCCATTCTTTATTCGTCACGATCGTCGATGGACTTTTTCATCTTCGGTCGAATTTGTTGTTCATCTTTATCTTAATGTGTCTCGTTCTTAACTCGTCATAATTTTATTTCGGCATGTTCGCTGTTAAATCTATGTTTTTCGTATATTTTCATAGTCTTAAGTCGGTACCAACTTAGAATATGACCAAATACGAAATGACAAAAAATTATTGAGTCGAAATAAGAAAAAGGTCAACAACTTATTATGGACAAAGACGACAATGACTGCAGACTAACTTGACAAATGAAGAATGGGTGACAAAAGCAGAATCGGACAAATTTAGAGGAACGTGACGAAAAACGAATGAGTCGACCCAAGAGTATACCAATGGAACGGTAGAACAAAATGATACATGAATTATAAGATAAGATAAAATTTTGTATTAGTTTCACCAAAGAAAACATAATTTTATTTACTATAGGTACGTAAACGAATAAATATGAATAAATTCATAATAAAAAAATATTTATTTTTATATTAAGTTTACTAGTTTTCGACGAAAAACAGACCGGTCGAATAATAATTTCGTTCAACTGTTCAGTAAATGGAACTTACATAAATATTAGACCTATTTTATCAATGTAAACAAACTATATAAACCTGTTTAGTTTGACCTTAGATATAAACTGTTTGCTTTATTTATACCATAAAATAATAAGTACAATCTCGTATGCATTTACACAATATGTCATTTCTTATATTATCTTATCTTATAATTTATGTATCATTTTGTTCTACCGTTCCATTTACTCCCAAATCACCCTATTGTGACGTCACCGCGACAACAATCCGGGGTCTAATAATTATTTAACCCTTTTCCGAATTTTGTCTTTCTCATACATTGATTACTTATCGTTTATCGTATACGATTGTAGAATGGTATCTTGGCAAAGCCTGCAGAGCATCGGTTAATATCCTGTAACATGCTATTTTATTTTGATTATAGAAACTGAAGAGCTACTTGGACAGTCTGAACGGAGCGTTCTCTGAGGTGGTGGCCTTCAAGCCGAGCGGCTGGGAGAATGGCAAGAACACAACAGTCGAGAAGGACTCCGTTACCATACACGGTAAGGTATACCTTATAAATGTAATTAAACGGTTAAACTCACGTGTATTTACACTCACTTATTTATTATTTTTTATCTACATCCATATCATAAGTTGTCTACAATATGTTTAGCGGCGGTAAGCAAATAGCCTATTTTAAGAAATCTGTATCTGTGGGTGTATCATAATTTTTACTTTACGATATCGGCAACCGATATCTTAATCACAATTAAATTTCGAACATTCTGTTAAAAAGAAAAATCACGCTTTAACACGTTCGACGCCGATGACACGCATATGTGACCGAAAAAACTGTAATCCTATGCCAGTGACACACATACGTGATCAAAGTAATCTTATTCTTATGCCACTAGCACTAATCAAGTTCTCACTCCTATGCCAGTGGCATAAAAATACGAACGTTTTTGACACAAGTGCTGTGTCGCCGGCATAGGAGTACAATCATTTCGGTCACACATGCGTGTCACTGGCATAATAGTACGGTCAAATCGTACATAATTTTACCCTAAACTCGCAAATCAAGTAGTATCGCTGCATTTTTGGTATGTTGTTTAGACACCATAGGACAGTATAAAACCATATTTTGCAAGCAAAAAAAAGTTGTGCTAGCTGGGTAGTACGTGAAAAACTGCGAAATTTACGGCCATTTTTTAGTTTCTGATTTTTATTTACAAAACCTTACGTTTTTTGATATCATATGTTATTAAACGTTTAAAGACTAATAAATTTCCAACAAGGTGAGCTAACATGCATTACCGTAGGTCTTATATTTTCAGAGATTCGAGACTTTAAAATGTACCCCTTTTTGTAAACTAGATAAAATTTTGTGTTTTGCTAACGTTTTCGACTTAATATCACCTCACCTAATTATGCTACGAAAAACATGCAATAATGACCTTATAGCGCACTTAATATTCTTTAATTTAAGGGTAAAATTAGGTCAGTGAACTTTGTAGTTGAAAGTATAAACTCGAAATTCCAAAGGCAGGAGGCCCGCTATCTAAGTTTTTCATACAAATCGCAAGTCGAGTTGCAAAGCTGCAATTTTGGTATATTATAAAGGCCTTATAGATATATACGAAAATGCATATTAAAAGAAAAAAAAAAAATTAATTTGGGCATAGGACGCAAAAAACGGAAAAAAATTCGCACTTTTTTTAGTTTTTGACGTTTAACTAAAAATCTATTATCTTTTTGATACTGATTGCTATAAAACTAAGAAAGAACATTAAATTTGAAAGGATTTGAGCTACGTTGCATCACCGTAAGTTATATATATTTTGAGATACGACATTTCATAAAGTGCCCTTTTATCAAAACATAAACAAATTTTAGGTTACGTTAAAGCTATTCACTAAATATTGGCAAAACGTTCGCGCTAAGAAAAAAAAACTAATTGTAGATAATAACTACATTAAATTTGGAACAAATTGAGCCGATAACAATTACTGTAAGTCTAATAGTTGGGGGTGTACGAGGCTTCAAAACATGCATTTATTTTCTTAACTTAATGAAGGGCACATTTTGAAATGTCGTTTCTCTAAATCTATATAATTTAGGGTAATGCAAGGTAGCTCAAATCTTTTCAAATTTCATATTCTTTCTAAGTTTTGTAGCAATTAGTATCAAAAAGATAATAGTTTTTTAATTAAACGTCAAAAAGTAAAAGAAGTCCAATATTTTTTCAGTTTTTTTCGTCCTATGCAGAAATTCCTATTTTCTTTTTCTTGTAATATGCATTTTTGTACGTCCTTATAGGGCCCATATAATATACTAAAATTGCAGCTTTGCAACACGACTTGCGATTTGTATGAAAAACTTAGATAACGGACCTCCTGCTTTTTGAATTTCTCGTTTTTAGTTTCAATCACAAAGTTTACTGACCTGATTTTACCCTTAAATGAAAGAATATTAATTGCGCTATAAGATAATTATTTCATGGTTTTCGTAGCATAACTAGGTAAGGCGACATTAAACCAAAAACCTTAGCAAAACTCAACATTTTATCTAGTTTACAAAACAGGGTACTATTTGAAGTCTCGAATCTCTGAAACTATAAGATCTACGGTAATGCATGTTATCTCATCTTGTTACAAATTCATTCATCTTTAAACGTTACCTGATACATATTGTCAAAAAACGTAAGGCTTTTTTTATAAAAATCAGAAACTAAAAATAGACAGTAAATTTCACAGTTTTTCACGTATAACGCAGCTAGCACAACTTTTTTTTGCTTGCAAAATGTGGTTTTATACTGCCCTATGGTGTCTAAATAACATACCAAAAATGCAGCTTTACTACATGTTTTGCGAGTTTAATATACGATTTGACCGTACTATAAGATTTCAATCATATAATTTCGATCGGCATAGTATTAGCCACAGATCAGTATAGATAGGTAACGGTGACATGGAATATGTCGCAGCGTTATGGCCGATTGGCCTTTATAGTGTGACAGATGCGCGCCCTATGAGCCAGTCGCAACTTACCCGCGACTGCAGGATGAGCTCGGACATATCCGCAAAATGCCGAATTGTGCCGTTATTTCTTGTAAAAATAGGAGTGTAAATAAACATTTCAAGGACTATTGAGTCACGTACCACGTGAAAGTATTGATTTTTTTACTTATTAGTTGAAAAAACCACGTATTTTTATAAATAATATATAACAACAAACCGCTGACATAAATGTCATAATGATTTTACTTGGGCGTACCAATTGGTTGAACTATTCAGTGACAAATTGTATGTGCGTTTTACATTGACGGCTTAGAATAGCAAGCAAGTTGCAATTTGTTAAGTGACCGTGCAATGTATCCAATTGCTAGCGATATTCACAACCGTCCTGTCATTTCTTGGTACGGCCGCTGCGAGCAGGCCGCGAACTAGAGGTACGACTGACCTTGCCGATGACAAATAGGGTCGATAAATTGTTGATGTATTTGATTATATTCAATTTTTCTTTCATATTTTGACCTTTGTATCAATATCTTATCTTCATAAAGGTAAAACAATATATATAGATTATATCGCGTATTATATTATTTTGAGCCTTTTACAATAACCGTTGTCAAAGGTTGAAATTGTTTTATTTAAATATGTGACCATCGCGGAAACGGCTGATAACATTATGTTTATTAAGGGTACAACCGTCTAAATAATTATTTGTTCATGTGATTCCCAGCCACAATTAAGATAATGTCGTTAATAAATTGCTTTGTTCATATTCAAATATATGTATGTTTATAATTGACATTCTGTAGTTTATTATTTACAAACCAGATCCGACACGAAAGTAAGAAAAAAAGTTTTCTAATTTATTATTAAACGACATAAAATGAAAACAAACAATATAAGGACTTAACTACCTATAAATAAAAAAATTGGCCTAAATCGCCGTCAGTGGGTAAGGCACCCAGAAGGCTTGCCGCATTCCCCCGTTGTATAGCTATACTTAAACGCTGTGCAAGGTACTGGCCAGCCCTCTGGTCGCCTGAGGTCTCTCTTAGGCCGCTTAGGCGAGCCGCTAGATCTTTAAAAAGTCCATGTGCACTTGGCCCCCATGGCCCCAAGGTCTCCACACCAAACGCCGCAAATATGTAGCTGGTTCCTAAAGCAGCATATTTGCAGCGCTTGAAACTTTCGGCTAATGATGCCGCGGCGCCAGCAGCAACGCCGGTGACCGAAACATGGGACGGCGCCAACGCAGGTGGCGTCCCAAACTAGCGGCCGGCCCATGCTCCAGGGCACCAGCGTCATTCCGTCAGGCCTCTTGCCGTCGTCCCTGGCCAGACCGTTGGGCTCTAGGACGGCCGGTATTTTCGCGCTAACAAGGGCGCGACGGATAACATAATGTTTATAAAGATACATCGTCCAATGCGATATTTTAATCTGTATTTTATTTCTCATTAAATGATAGATCGATTTTAATGTTTTTCTTAATATTCCGGCCTTATCAAATATCTATGGATGATAATTTATCGACGTAGCCTCCTCTCTAGTGCCGCGTCATATGGTAGCGCTTTAGCCAATCACAGCGTGGCAAAGGCCCGACCTTGGAGACACCGAGACTCATTACAATTTCGCTTCGTTACAAATCTCTCTCTTTCATATATCTATGGTATTAGCACTTAGTGAAACAGTACCGGAGGAGAACGTGTTAATTTCGATTATCGAATTAATCGATTTGTAATTTCACTCACATTAAAATTCATATTCCATACATTCTTCTAAATCTCGAATATTGAGAATCTATTTGAGAATCGATCCTGGTCTATGAATTAAAAAAAACGAATGTCAGTCATTTATTTTGTTTGAATTGTTTCAAACATCCAACTTTTTTGGACTGTTGACTTGAAAGTTAAATATTATCGAGTTCGTTGTGAAATATTTACATTGAAAAATGAGTTATGACGACGAAGACAGTGATGTTGAAATGTGTAAAACACCACCAGAAAATCCGGGACGCCACTACAACCGTGACCAATAATTTGCTGCCACAAAAATAAACATATTGTAGAAAACTTATTATATGCATGTAGATAAAGTTATGTATGCAACTGTTCATAATTAGGCATAAAAACACGCGTGTATTAATGCCTCTCATTATGAACCAGTCACATAAAATACTATTATTTTAACAGGTATTCCATACAGCGAGCACTCCAGCTTCTCAGAGCTGATTCGATTCGTGAAGTTTCTGAAGCCGAAGCAAGTTGTGCCCACCGTCGACATCTCCGGCGGGGCCAAGGCTGTGCAGGTACATTTTGGACTCTGTTACCTAGTTATTAAGAGTCACGGATGCGGCTATAGTTGCCGATTTCTAAGAATGAACATTTGACAGTTTAGAAATGAACCTCATATACACCGTGTTTTTATCGATTTCCGTTAAATTAAAGGGAAGATTATTTAGATCAAAAATAATCAATTTGTCTAAGAAACTAATAGTATCTTAACTCTTACTGTTATTGAGTTATTCAAAAAATAAGTTTAATGACTGAACAAGTGTATTGCAACCTTTATTACATCTTAATGAAACTAATTTTGACATGTGCCGTCAGTCACCTAAGATCATTTTCTTAAGGTTCTCTCACACTTAGCATTTCATTTATTACTACGACTAAAAGCAATTACCAGGTAGTTCAAATTAACGTACCAAGCAACCTGTTAAATTTAACGGAATTAAAAAAAAACACGGTGTGTATATATGACGTTTAAGGCTATCGGAAAGATGTCTTACCGTCATATTAATAAGGATCAATCTATAACTGTCAGAAGTTCATTCTTGGAAATCGGCAACTATAGTTGTCAAATGTGTATAAGAAGTTTTTTTTTGATACGTATTGGAATCTGAAACGAATAGATTCATAAATGGCAATATAACCTGAAACTACTCTATTATGAATTTTAACATTGATGTGAACTGTGAAAACAAGACAGAAAATAGCAATTAAAAGTAGATTATCCTCACTACACTTACAAATATTACGATCTAGTATTATCAACGAAAAGAAAAATTATCAATTACCGAGTCACATATTTACCTATATACCTACTGAATTTCGGTCGGCATCGAATACCTTGTAGCTTGTAGTTCAGTTTACCATTTATTTGGTACTTTGGTTCGGCTGCTACAAACATTATATGCTGACTGTACCTATTGGCAGTGTTTCGAGACTTGGGTAGTAACGAAATGATTCTTGGAGCTCATAAACTTCTCTCTAATCTTCCAGAAATACTTCCCCTGTCCCCTGGTATACCAAGAAGACGGACAAAGCCAGAGCAAAGTGACAGACTACTTCAGCATAGAGAACCGACAGCAAGTTCCTGCGGTTACTTGATGCAGCCGTTAGCGTTTACGCGCCGTTTCCGATGCGATTTCGGTTCGACCCGTCACTTACACCGTATTTTTTTCTAAATTTGCTTATATTTTCTTAAAGAGTTTGTTGGGATCTCTCGTTTTTTTCAGTGTTATAGGAATCTACGTATTCTAATAGATATCGGTATGAAAGCGTGGATCAATATTTATTTGTTGTTAAGTTACTCAGGGGACAAAAGTTGCATAGTTTTCTAGGAGATTATTTAGCACGCTCTGTGACCCATCATGGAAAAGCCACGTAACTGTCAGAAAAATCAAAGTTTTGTAAATTATAATGCAATTAAACTGTGATTTTAAAAGTGACCCAGGAGAACGTAACTGAAGCAACGAGTGACAAATAAAAGGTCATTGACCCATATACCGGTGCATAAAAAACACGTTCGCTATATTTCTTTATTAGATATGAAGAGTCCACGGAAAAACATGTCCAGTGCTTAAAAAAACCAGGGTAAATTTACACCTTATTCTGTTAAAAGTAAGGTGGTTTATCCTTCTGTAATTTGAATTGACTACACATGTTTTTTCCGTGGACCCTTCATATGTTTATTTTATGATAACTTTCATAAGAGCATTTCTTATTAAGTTTGTATACAATGATTAAAGAGCTATTTGAATATTTTTTTATATATGATTTTTCTCAGTCTAGTTAAGGTTTCTTCTGTTATCTGTCCGTCTTTGAGCGTGTAAAATAGGCAGGGTCGATTCAGTAGATCGGAATCGTATCGGAGACGTCACGCAAGCGCTATTATTTCGAATTTAGAAATTCTATACAGTATTATTCCATAAGCTGCCATAACAAGACTGTGATTTTTGATATCGTATTTTAGTTTTTAATCTTTTTTATGACGGTTGTTTGGTTAGTAATAAAAAATGTTAAAATCTGAATGTTGTTTATTTTTCATTTACACAGGTAGGGATTTGTTTGCCACATAATAACAGAATAAAATAAAAATCTGAGAAATTAACCTTTAGAACCCTTTCTCTATCACATCGAGTTAAAATGCGTCGAGAAAAAAACGGATGTTCCATACATTCTTATCTTGAATATTGATGTTCTTAGCGTTCAAAAGGTTAATCAAATCCTCCTATGGCCCATGGTCCTTCCTGTAGTACTACCAACAAATATAAATTCTGTGCAATTAACACGTTCGACGCCGTGGCGCAGCGTCTGTGTTCAAAAAATTCTGACTCCTATGCCAGTAACACATACGTGATCAAAATTACCGTACTCTAGTGCCACTAGCATAAATCAAGTTCTTACTCTATGCCAGTTGCATCGAAATACGAACATTTTTGACACAAGTGTTGTGTCGCATAGGAGTACAATCATTTCGGTCACACATGCGTGTCACTGGCATAGGAGTTCTAATAAGAAAATTTCGATCGGTGTAGTATTAGGATTTAGTGAAACAGTACCGGGGGCGAACGTGTTAAACAAGGTCCTTTTTAAAATTAACTTAATTTCCTGCTCAGTAACAAATTTTACATCTTTCTTGTAGGGCTGGGCTTAAGGAGAATTGGGTTATTACTAAAATATCTTACTATGCTCCCACATCGTAATTACGTATGAACTATAGGTACAAACATTGCAAAAATATAGAAGAATCCAAATTACAAAAAAATGTGTAATCGAACCGCACCTTGTTCGTATGTGCTAACTAATAAGTATGAGCGAATTCTTTCGATATATATTTTTGCACTAGTTTGTATAGTCCATTTCAAATACGAAGGCCAATGCCACTTACAACTTTTGTCATGTAATTGGTCCACTAGAAATTGGCACGTTTCGTACACCGATGTATGCAAGAAATATCACGTCCAAAAGGGTCTGGCCAAGTATCGTTTGCTGTCACTGATCCTATTCTTAACGCCTAATAACTTTGTCAAGTGGAATCGGGCCTTCGTATTTGAAATGGACTTTACTGTACACTAAAAAAGGTGGAATAAATTACCATTAACACTAGTGACCTAACCTAATTTGAAAATTACGGAAAATTTGTAATGTTTACCAGACTGTTCGAACAGACTATGAAACTTACGTTTTTATTTGGGGTTTTAAAGAAATAACCAGCGTAACTATCACTATAACTCCTTCCATCTATTTTAATTGACTTTTCCTCAATGATCGTGTTCCCCTTTTGTAAGTGAAAATTAGACCTAATTTACAATGCTTTAAAGTTGAAATTTAAAGGGGAAACTTTCATTGGTTTGTTCCAAAAGAATCCGATAAAAATGAGCTGTTACGAAAGAATTGGGATTTTTCCGTAAATTTTCAACGCTATCCTATTCCAACCACTTTAGGGTGCGACTCCACAGACGCGGAGCGGAGCGGAGCTGTGCAAAATTGACCTTTTAATGACATACTTCAAATTCGAAACACTGTGATGCGGTCTCATTGGCCGAGCTCCCAACACAGCTCCGCATCTGTGGAGCAGCACCCTTAGGGTTTCTCTTCATCCGAGCTATGCTATGTGCGTGTTTTTGATATCCACCAATCACATTCTCGGAACATAGAACATCTATAACGCATGTTCCACGATGCGCAGCTGTGATTGGTAGATATCAAACGTATCCACATTCCACATAGCATAGCTCTGGTGAAAAGGCACTTTTAGAATTTCGTTGTTTTAACAGATTCCCCAGATACTTTACGCTACAGGCTGTCCACGAATTTGAATCGTAGGCTACTCCGGAATCAATGTGAGTTAGCTTGAAAGTACCATCTCCTAAATTAACACGTTCGACGACGGTGACACAGCGTGTGTGACCAACAAAATCTGATTCCTATGCCAGTGGCACACATACGTGATCAGAGTAGCCCTATTCTTATGCCACTAGCATAAATCAAGTTCTTCCTCCTATGCCAGTGCCATAGAAATACGAACGTTTTTGACACAAGTGCTGTGTCACTGGCATAAGAGTACAATCTGTTCAGTCACACATGCGTGTCACTGCTCAACTCCTATGTTCTATCAGATAATTTCGATCGGAATATTATTAGCGCTTAGTGAAACAGTACTGGAGGCGAACGTGTTAACAAGCCACTAAATATTGTTAGCCCTTTCTATCTTATAGACACATTAATAAGACTGAAAAGCACAAACAATATTTAGCGGCTTGCTAAGTTAGGAGACATTTATGAATAAGGGAGGAAGTATAAGTAGTGGTATCTGGGTGAATCAACTTTTTTCTGTCTGTTATTGCCATGGTTACGGTCACCTGAGTCACGCTGGTTTTATGCAAAATAACGATACTTAAATTATGCAAACATGCATGTAGTGCATGTTTGTAGGTGGCCCATTAAGGAACGGAGTTTACAACACTAGAAAAATGCATGTTTGCATAGTTTAAGTAGCATAATTTTGCATAAAACCAGCGTGACTCAGGCGACCGTAACCATGGCAATAACATACAGAAAAAAGGTGATTCACCCATCTACAGGTTTGACGTATGTGACATTAGTACACTATAGTACAGTCTAAACTAAAAACTAAGACACCAAGGTATTATATACGTCGGTCGCAGTTAGATCCCTTGCACGCCACCATTACGCCCAACATGTGGTGGTACCACGCTATGAAGGCGCCCATGGTTGTATTCTTCAGGTTCATTAGCTCGTATGGGTCTGCGTTCAGGTTATAGATTTCGATGAAATCCTGTAATATTTATAATAATTATTTGTAATTTATTATCGGCAATACCACTATCGTTAGGATGTGGAGAAATATAAACAAGTAACGCATCATCAGCGTATATCAGGACACTACTGGATTCTTCCTTCCTATTAACTATGCGTATTGGGAGATTGGTACGCATTAGGAGGTAAATGCCCAATAAACATCACGCTGGCCAAGCGGGTTGGTGATCGCAGTAGTGTGTCCAATACGATGACGCTGCTGCCTGTCATAAATCTCCGATAAATTAATAGCCGGTGACAGTTAATCCTTAGTTGACTCTTAAGACACCCACAAGAAGAGTTGGGATTGACAAACGCATCCTTACTGCCGCCACTTCACGGTCAAATATACACGGTTAAATAGATAATGGCTTCAAAAAGTTTCCAAAAATATCTGGAAAAAATCCATTCAATTCCTGTCTAATTATATTTCTGTTATTATTATCTTACTTTTGTATCTCGGAACTCGCAGTATTTGTCGTTGATTTCATTTCCGATGCGTCGTATACATGCGTAGGTATTGTTCCTAGAGTCCTGGCACTTGCAATCGTACAGTGGATGGCATTGCTGAAATTATATTAATTACTACATATAAAAAATGTATAGTCCCACTATGAGTCAAAAACGAAAATGCTGATCCTGCTTGGTAAGCTCGGTATTTTTTCTTGGTAAGGTTAGGTGGGCCAAATACAACTAAGAAGTAAATTCAACTAATTGAAATTCCTCTCTATCTTATGGGTTTTGTAAAAAGATATTACTGTGTTGCTTTCGATAAATCAAACAATGTTCGATATTCCGAAAGTTAGATTAAGAAATAAATTAGAGAATTTTCGATTCGTCGCATTTACGTCATAGTTTCATTTGCCCCATCTGATCTTATATGGCATCTAAATTTATAAATTAAATTAATGAAAAATCTAGATAAACTTATTGTATTCATGACAAAGTAAGGGTTTCTATTTCTAAATGCTGATGTAGCTTGTTCAAGCTCCTCATAGTGGGATGTTTATTTTGTCGAGTTTATGTTGTTATGTATATCCTTCAATGGCTAAAGCGTGGCGTCAGTGTCGCATCTTGTTCAACGTTTAGCCTTAAAAAAGCAAATGCTAGTAATAAAACAAATCTTACGGCTAATTGGTCGCTGTCATATTTCCACGGACATTTCGAGTCCACTGAACCATCTCTGGATTCGCCAAAGTATTCCACTAACATTGTCCTCTCTTTCATCGAATTTTCATCTGAAAAGACAGACACTATCAATTATTATTTCTACGAACGTACCTAGACCGTCCAAGCCCAAGTCCAGTCACCATCAGATATATAAGACAGTGTTCAGATATTTTTGAGCACTCCGGACGCTACGATATGTTTGATAGCGACTGTACAGTCAACTTTAATAGTAAGGTCGGTGTGGAAAAGTCCGACACATTCTATTTATAAGGAAAGTCCGTCTTATGCGTCTTATACTGTTGAGTTAAGGGAGAAAGTCAGTTGGTAGACGGACTTTCCTGTTAGACGGTCTTACCCACATTGACTTTATGTAATGTTGAAGCTGATCAAGATGGACCGTATGGGTTCTTAAAAAAAACCTGTGCCATATCAGTTTTACAAATTACTGAACTGTAGGTAGGCAACGCGCATGAAACAGTATATAAATAATGCCCTCGCCGGGATTCGAACCTCCGGCTTTGTAGGCAGGGTTACTACCAATTACCAGCTTGGCTACCAACGCTGATGTTTGATTGTATACGACATAATATAATACAGGGTGTTTTCAAATTAGTTACCGATACCTTAAGGTGTGTATGTGTTCATTTCATTATAATGAACAACGTTCCTTGTAGGACTCATATTGAAATCTCGAAAAACAAAACACTTTCCATGAAACTTATCAGCCGGTGAGACCGCTTTGCATGTAACGACGAATTTATATTTCAAGTTTTCGATATGAGTCCTATAGAGAAAGTTATTGTAGTTTTCTATGCCTTTGATGCAAAAACAACCAAGGCTCGGATACCGGTTAAATTTTCAAACCGTTATCATGTACTTGGCGAAAAACCTTTTCGTTTCGGTTTCGTTCGCCAAACCGGTTTTTAGAAACCGGTTTTCAGGGGAACATTAAATAATGTTCTTGTTCGATTAACCTGTTCTGAACTTTATAAACCGGTTTATTCAAGGACAAACAAACGCTGATTCATTTGTTTCTGGATTTGTATCGAAACATCTACTGCGGGAAGGACGTGTACCTAATTCGGTTCAGTGCATACGAGTATAATGGGTAACTAATTAAGTTTCTACTTACGTTTAAGTATTTTGTTGCAATTAAATACAGAAAAGTGTGATTGTATGTGAAGTTATATACATTATATTAATACATCAATATAAAGTAAATTATAATCGCCCTTTTATGTTTTTAATAAAATTAAGTTGTAGTATTTATCAATTGTAGTTTATCAACTATCTAGTTAGCCTGATATTTGTAACAAAAAAATAATTATTTAAATTGTGGATTAATTAAGTAAGTACCTACCACTTTTAGTTCAATGCATATAATTATACTTGTTACAGACGTACATAGCCAACCATTTTTTACTGAAGAAGAAGTTTCGGTTTCGGCCGGTTTAGGATTAAAAATCGTGTTTCGTCTGAAGGTTCGGTTTCGGCAAAAAAACTGCCGAACCTTTCGGCAGAACCGAAACTATAAACATCGTACTTTTGGGTCTCGTTCGGCATACTAATAGTATAATTCTTAACGCGTATTTTTACAATTAAAAAATACGTTGTCAAATATATTGGTTCTTTTATTTAGGTATATTGAGGTTGAAACTGCGGATGTTTATTTATTTCATTAAACGACTTTAGAATTTGTCTTACTCGTAGTTACGTGTATATTTCAAGTTTTTAACGAATAGTAATAATCCTTGGTATCTATGATATAGCTAACAGCTATGTGTACAAATTAGGCTTTGGCAGAATCAATTTTATTATCATAATAATAAAATTCATTATGGAATAACTTAATACGAGCACAGCACATAGCTGGTATTTGTCATCATAAACTTAAGGGGCAGGGCTCTTGTCTGTGAAACAATTTCCATATGGTCATTTCCAGTGCCTTTTCTTTTAGACCCTGATACGACACGACGTCTACATTTTCTTTCACTTGGTCCATGTACGCCCTTCTCGGCCTTCCTCTTTTCCTCTTCCCCTCTACTTTTCCTTCTATTATGGTCTTAATTAATTCGTCGTGTCGTATAGTTAAGGTGTCCCAACATCTTCCCTCTTCTGTTGGCGGTGATTGACAACAGGTATTTGCAGTAATAGGAAGATATAATACAATGATGGGTGAATGAATAATTTACGAGTAAAGCATTTTTTCAGTATTGACGTAAAACGCAATTTTGTTCTAATTGTTGTTTTGATAAAATTTTGGAGTCTGTCAATTTGAATAAGGTTTTTCACAATTTTTTACATATACGAGTACATATTGTTTCGATTAAGCTGGTTTCATTATGAATACGGACGTATACTTCGTTATTCATTTAATTTTTTCGATAAAAGTTCTACAATAATTCGTTTCATCTTTTTGAAAGAAGTGCCTATGCCTATAGACAACATCATCATCTCAGCCATAAGACGTCCACTGCTGAACATAGGCCTCCCCTCTGGACCTCCACATGTACCGGTTAGATGGGACCTGCATCCAGCGTAGACAACAATAAGCACATTTTCCACAAGATATACCGCATGCAGAATGAAATTTCAGACGTTTAACTAGTAAAAAAAAAAAAAATTGAAATTGTATCTCAATCCTAAATTAATACGTATACATTTGATAATTAATTTGGGAAGTTTTGGGGGTTGTCGCATCTTTCTTTAGAAATTATGGCCAATCAAGTCGAGCAATGTCGCGAAACTGCATGTATTTTCCAAAGGACACATTTGATATTATAGCCTAAATCGACAATAATTCAGAAATTATTTTTCTTTTCAATAAATAATATTAGAGACCCCAGTGTGACGTATCATTTTGGCTAATGCCACTTTTCTGAGAGAGCTCGAATAAAAAACAACGTTACATTGAATCACAGAATCGAACACTTCCAAATACAACAACAACATCGTTAAAAAGATCCTTAAAGCATAGCATCACGAAACTTTAACAAAAAGCAAGCCTATCAACACCGAAAATAAATGTAAACAATTATGAAAATGTGACATCGTCATTTGGTCAAAAAGTGTAAAAAACAGTACTTTTGCATTTGTAGTGGATATCACAGTGAATGAATTATAGGGAACATTAATTAAACATTTTAGCATAAGTAAATATTTTTGTCAGAGTACCAATCCGAATGGACTTGGACTAGGATAGATATCAAATACATATATAGGTAATAAATGAGCAAAGGATGTTTGTTTAAAAAGTTTTCCTATCGATATAGGATAAAGTACCATAAAACGGACGTTATAGACTATGGATTCAAGGAGTTTTTATCTTGCATGAATCCTTGTTAAAATCGCTTTTAAGAGACGTGAATGTTTAAGAGAATAATACAGTCTGGCAAAAAAGAGTAGAAATTAAAATAGTGGCAACATTGTAGTGTCGTCCCGTTTTCTCACGCATATTGATTTGAAAGGGACGACACTACGATGTTGCTACTTTTTAATTTCTACTATTTTTTGCCAGACTGTAAGTACTGTAACTTGGTCAAGATTTTATTCCGCATACGTTAGTCAAGACGTAGAACCATATAATATTGGACCAGCGATATGTTGTATTATTCATATATGTTAAAATATTTTCGAACCGGGTTACTCATGTATTTAAGTCGATGATTGCTCGACATGTTTCGACCCATTAAGAGGGTCCTCATCCGAAGCACACTCGGCCAAAACCCGATGCGTACCGCTATCGAATCTGATGTAGTGCGTTGAATTCGAATCCAATACGTCAATAAGGTAACCGTACTTGCGAGAAAAAAGTTTATAGTGTCGCGTAAATTACGGGAAGCTATCGAAATATGTCGCCATCCCAATTTTAATCGTGGTGGTGGTTGGTCAGTGCCACCTGGTTGGAAAACGGTTTTGGGTATTACGTCAATGGATAGTGTAGTCGCCCCCTTATTAGCAAGTGATATAGTGAGTGTTGTGTGCAGCCCCTTTATGACAAAAGTAACACTGAGGGTAGATATTTCCTTGTATCGCCCCCGCCACCACTGCCCGCGGTCAGTACCCATTCTAGCAGGGCGCAGGCCCGCAGTACGCGTCGGGCTTTGGCCGAGGGTGCTCTGGACGAGGACCCTCTTAATGGGTCGAAACATGTCGAGCAATCATCGACTTAAATACGTGAGTAACCCGGTTCGATAATATTTTAATATGTTTGAGTCTCACGTTAGTTGTAATTCTAAAATTATTCATATATGTAAAAAAGCTATCTGATGTCATTTTATTCGACCTTTTAACCCTCTGCCACTGACGTGGTCACGTGACGTGAAATTATTGAATCTTGTTATCAACATCGTAATGGCGTCATTGCAAAATACGGGTGTCTGATAGACGTAACGTCAGTCGCAGAGGGTTAATTACATTTATAAAAGGTTCGGTTTCGGTTTCAGCCGAAACTATAATCAAATCCGAACCTTCGGTTTCGGTTTATGGCCTACTACCGCGAAAACCGAAATTCGTAAATTCCTATTATTTTTCTGTCACTCAAACGAAGGCGTCATTAGAGTGAGTGAGACAAATCCTACGAATTTCGTTTTTCGCGGTAGGGCCGAGCCTCTGTTTCGGCAAAAAAACATGTTTCCGTCGGACACTAGTTATTAAGGAATAACGCAATTAAAATTCACCACGCAGATCAAATATTGACAGCACAAATGCCCGGGCGCTTTCTCTACTAAGAAAACAAGTCTCTGCATGTCTTCGTTTACGCGGCGCAGCAGCGCGGCGTAGAGGTACCTAGCGCCGCCCGCCAGCCATCGTGGATTAAACCGGTTTATTGAGGTTTATAGTTACGTTCTTAAAACGTTCGCGTTCTCCTTATAGCTCGGAGTAAAACCCAAATAAACCGCTATTTACCGGTATTTTTTAAACCGGTTCCGAGCCTTGAAAACAACTACAAGGACATACTCGGCGATAATATGTGAGGAAATAAAAAGTATATAACGCACCCAAAATATCGATAATCCTGCCATCCATAGATTCGGGTACTTCCAAACCAGCCAGTTTCAATATCGTGGGCGCCAAGTCTATATTCATAACTGGCTGGTAGGTAGTTACGTTTTTCTTAATAGCGGGTCCCTTCATTAAGAAAGGGACGCGAATGTCTGACTCGTAGGGTTGTCTTTTGTCGTATACTTGGGAGAATTGTCCTGCAACAACAATACAACAAGCTTAAACCTAAGGGCTGATTTTTCAATCTACAAATAAATCTATCCGTTAATTAAAATTATGACCATCCTTTTCTTAAATCATCAGCCAAAACAGGACAGAGCTAACAGTTATTTGACACAGGTACTGTTAACTGAGAATTGATAAATCAGTCCTAAGTTTATAAAAGAGGGAAGGATAGTCATGTCATCACGAGATACTGTCGCTTTGATCGTATGGTAACTCAACTATAGTAGAGTTTTAAAATTTACAGTTTGTTGTTGACGACTGCAGATTTATAAGGCGTGTTTATATTGTGTGTATATTAAATTGTGTTTATCGTGACTCATAAAACATCATTTGAGCTTTTGTCGTTGAGAGCTAAAAGCTCAAAACTTTGAGCTTTTATTCTAGCTCTAAACGGCTTCTTCTAACTTTGAGCTTTTATTTTATTATAGCCTTAAACTTTAAGCTTTTATTGACAAAAGCTCAAATTTGAAAAGTCCTGCTTATATACTATACAAGAACAAAGAAAGTAATGTTCCATCAGCTGTGTTAACATGTGGATGGCCTACCATCAGCTATGAGGTATGTGTATAAGAAATGTCAATCATCTGTTCACCAATCATCTGTGTGCGATGACGCACTACACTACAAACGCACTATCAATGTAATTTAGGTTGTGATATAACCAGGCCTGTTCAACTAGCGCTTTCGGTTCGAACTGTCAGAGCCACCCCGGGGAGGCCATCAGTAGGGCCTCGCGGCAAACGGTGACGCACCGAGCGCACTCGCGAATGTTGTTCGTTGAATATCTATGTACTAAATCGACCGCTGTCAAAAAATTGATTATAAAATGAACAATAAAAAAAATATTATAAAAAAGGTAGCAACTAAATATTAAGATCACTTCATTTTTTAAAAGGAAGCAACCTTATTCCTTCAGAAAAGGTACGAGTTACGCGATAGAAAGAGAGCGCACTTCTACATGATTAGCGGAGGCATTCAGCGTTGCGCGGTGGGAATTTGAACTTAATAGTATCGTTGCAATAGTATTTTTTTTCTTTAAATGGGTTTTTGGAGATGTCAAAGTCAAAGTCAAATAATTCTTTATTCAAATTGGAGCAACAAACTCTTTTGAATCGTCTAGGTATTAAAACTACTTCCGGTTCGAACCCTACACCGCTGACCCAAGAAGAACCGGTAAGAAACTTGGCGGGAATTATTTTTTCAAGCAATCATGGTACATCTTACAACTAACATACATTAAAAAAAAACATAAAAATGATTTTAAATAAATTGAAATATAATAATAATAACAAGAGATGTAATGATGGTTTTCTGTACTCGTACTAATATGTATTCTGTATATATCTCCCAAGAATCTGTTAAAAAAATTCTATACAATCCAGTGTTTGTGCTAGGCCTAGGGAAGTACGAGTATACTCACCAACATGATACCCGTTGTCGGCAGTATACACGACGTAAGTGTTATCCCTCCCGCTGCTGTCCAGCGCGGCGATGACGACAGCCACCATCTCGTCGACGGCTATTAGGGGAAGGACGAGTATACTCACCAACATGATACCCGTTGTCGGCAGTATACACGACGTAAGTGTTATCCCTCCCGCTGCTGTCCAGCGCGGCGATGACGACAGCCACCATCTCGTCGACGGCTATTAGGGGAAGGACGAGTATACTCACCAACATGATACCCGTTGTCGGCAGTATACACGACGTAAGTGTTATCCCTCCCGCTCTTGTCCAGCGCGGCGATGACGTCAGCCACCATCTCGTCGTTCAGATGTCTTTTACAGCTACTGTGCATTCTGAGAGCCACATCTTTTCTTATGGCTGAACAGACCTATACGGGCTCGGCACTGCTTGCCGCAACGATCGCAAGTAAATTCGGTGCTAGGTGGTGGCGGTCGCTGTTTCTCTAGGCGCTTTCCCGAGAGTTTTTTAAACCACTGGTCGTCGTGATTCTTTCTCCCCTGTCGTAGTAAGTGCCTCCATTTAGGTCTGTCCAATACCAGAAGTTCCCAGTTTTCCAGGTCAATTTGGAAGTCCGCCATGTCACGCTTGCACGAGTCCTTGAACCTGAGCATTGGACGCCCGATAGGTCTTTTCGCGTCTGCTATTTGACCGAGCATCACCCTACGAGGTAGTCTGTCAGCGGCTTGTCTCTGAACATGACCCAGCCATTGCAGTCTTCTCTGCTTGAGGGAAGTACATACTCACCAACATGATACCCGTTGTCGGCAGTATACACGACGTAAGTGTTATCCCTCCCGCTTCTGTTCAGCGCGGCGATGACGTCAGCCACCATCTCGTCGACGGCTATTAGGGGAAGGACGAGTATACTCACCAACATGATACCCGTTGTCGGCAGTATACACGACGTAAGTGTTATCCCTCCCGCTCCTGTTCAGCGCGGCGATGACGTCAGCCACCATCTCGTCGACGGCTATTAGGGGAAGGACGATACTCACCAACATGATACCCGTTGTCGGCAGTATACACGACGTAAGTGTTATCCCTCCCGCTGCTGTCCAGCGCGGCGATGACGTCAGCCACCATCTCGTCGACGGCTATTAGGGGAAGGACGAGTATACTCACCAGTGCTTGTCCTCATCATTGGCCTTCGCATCTTTTCAGATGTCTTTTACAGCTACTGTGCATTCTGAGAGCCACATCTTTTCTTATGGCTGAACAGACCTATACTGGCTCGGCACTGCTTGCCGCAACGATCGCAAGTAAATTCGGTGCTAGGTGGTGGCGGTCGCTGTTTCTCTAGGCGCTTTCCCGAGAGTTTTTTAAACCACTGGTCGTCGTGATTCTTTCTTCCCTGTCGTAGTAAGTGCCTCCATTTAGGTCTGTCCAATACCAGAAGTTCCCAGTTTTCCAGGTCAATTTGGAAGTCCGCCATGTCACGCTTGCACGAGTCCTTGAACCTGAGCATTGGACGCCCGATAGGTCTTTTCGCGTCTGCTATTTGACCGAGCATCACCCTACGAGGTAGTCTGTCAGCGGCTTATCTCTGAACATGACCCAGCCATTGCAGTCTTCTCTGCTTGAGGGAAGTACATACTCACCAACATGATACCCGTTGTCGGAAGTATACACGACGTAAGTGTTATCCCTCCCGCTCGTGTCCAGCGCGGCGATGACGTCAGCCACCATCTCGTCGACGGCTATTAGGGGAAGGACGATACTCACCAACATGATACCCGTTGTCGGCAGTATACACGACGTAAGTGTTATCCCTCCCGCTTCTGTCCAGCGCGGCGATGACGTCAGCCACCATCTCGTCGACGGCTAGCAGCGCCTCCCAGCGGGAGCGGAAGGCGCGGTCCAGCTGTGGGAGCAGAGCCGAGGGGAGCGGGGAGGGGGGCATCGTCATTAGCCAGTGCTTGTCCTGGAAACAGAAAATAAATAATCAATTTAAAGTATATTATTTTTTGAAAATTGCTCATTTCATGTGCTAAAGCTCAAATACAGTCAAATACTTTTATCACTATAGAGCATTAAGGTTCGACCGAGACCCATATTTTAATCTCGGCCGAGACCGAGATCGAGACCGAGAATAAATTTGATTCTCGGCCGAGACCGAGACCGAGACTTGGTTGAAAGGATCAAAAACGTATAATTTACATAAAAAATACCTATAGTAAGTCCATCGTAAAAGTAAATAAAGCAATTTTCTTTGGATTTTTTTTTATTTTTGAAAACATTTTTATGTAGGTACCCCACAAACCGGTATTCGAATTTTAGGTATTTTTATCGATAGTATGATAGGATAGGGGTCGCTTACTCTAAATTATTCCTTCCGTTCATTTTAAAGTGAAATTGAAGTCAGTTCATGTCAATATGACACCAATAAAATCGCAGTAAGTTCGCGAGATGGCGTCAAGTTCGCCAATTACAGCTCATTACGAATCTCGGCCACGGCCGAAAGTCCCGGCCATTTTTGGCCGAGAGCCGAGAGGGATATCTCGGCTCCATTTTTGGCCGAGAATGCCGAGACCGAGATCTCGGTCGGACCTTATAGAGCATTATGTAAAAATCTCTCACAACACTAGGCTCGTATCTTAAACATGGAAGATCTTTAGAGGGTTCATACTGTACGCTGCCCCTGTTCTGCTTTTTTGAGAACCGTTTCGCTGATGCGGTACGGAAGGGTAAACATTCAGGGCTTTTACGGAATTTTAACTAGTTATGTTACTGTCGTCTCTGCAAATATTATTACAAGAGGTGACCCTAAGAGTATTGTCGTAATGTAAACGTAAATCAGTACCAGTAGCCGTGCCATGAGATGCCGCGACATTATTAACGCGCGTTTTACTTTCTAATCGGCTCGCTCGCACCAATAAGCAAAGAGCGGGATGGATAGGAAAAACGCTCCTTAATAACGTAGCGGTAGCTCATGGTAGGGCTACAGTACCAAAAGTCTAGCCTAATTTTGTTGCGACTCGTCCTTCTGTCACGATACCAATCGCGAGACGACAATGATTATGATGAATCCGAGCGTTAGAAATACTCGATGGAGAATCGCCCGGGAGTGAACTGCTGATGAGGAGCCGGCGGTGCTAGAAAATATCTTCGTTTGGTTATCTATGGAAGTGATGCTAGTTTCTCTCGCATTTCACCGGGTTTATCTTATAATTACCTCTGCTGCTATATTGAAATGAGGCGTTCTTGGAGCAGATACGAGTACATCTCTAAAGGCGTTCCGATGCCGCGGTGCAGGAGTAATCGGCTAATGAGGAGCCGGCGGTGTCAGGATCATCAGAAACAGCTCCGTTTGTTTCTCTATGAAACTGATGCAAGTCTCTCTCGCATTTGACCGATTTTATCTTATAATTACCTCTGCTGCTATATTGAAATGAGGCGTTCTTGGAGCAGAGACGTCTCTAAAGGCGTTCCGATGCCGCGGTGCGGGAGTGAACGGCTGATGAGGAGCCGGCGGCGCCAGGATCATCAGAAATGGTTCCGTTTGGTTCTCTATGAAACTGATGCAAGTCTCTCTCGCATTTGACCGGTTTTATCTTTTTCATCACACCTGTTCGGTAAGTGCGCCAATGCGCTGCGGCGATGCGCGCCGTATATGCGTCATTACGCACTACAGCAATCAAGGTTTTCCATACAACATTACGTCGCCGGGATTTCTGTTATAAAAATGATAAGTTTAAATCATCCCTGATTTAGAGAAATTATTTAGACCATTTTAGAGTAGTTTTGTGAAGATATATTGTTTTATTTACTTTTTTTGCCTCACAGGTGTGATGAAAAACATTGTGTGTACCACGGGCGGTACAAGAATTATGAACTCGTGTGAAGTAAAACCCGCGCCTTCGGCTTGGGCACAATTTCTTATTTACCGCCCTTAATACACAATGTACTAATATTTACCTCCGCTGGTATATTGAAATGAGGCGTTCTTGGAGCAGAGACGTCTCTAAAGGCGTTCCGATGCCGCGGTGCGGGAGTGAACGGCTGATGAGGAGCCGGCGGTGTCAGGATCATCAGAAACAGCTCCGTTTGTTTCTCTATGAAACTGATGCAAGTCTCTCTCGCATTTGACCGGTTTTATCTTATATTTACCTCTGCTGCTATATTGAAATGAGGCGTTCTTGGAGCAGAGACGTCTCTAAAGGCGTTCCGATGCCGCGGTGCGGGAGTAAACGGCTGATGAGGAGCCGGCGGTGTCAGGATCATCAGAAACAGCTCCGTTTGTTTCTCTATGAAACTGATGCAAGTCTCTCTCGCATTTGACCGGTTTTATCTTATATTTACCTCTGCTGCTATATTGAAATGAGGCGTTCTTGGAGCAGAGACGTCTCTAAAGGCGTTCCGATGCCGCGGTGCGGGAGTGAACGGCTGATGAGGGGCCGCCGGTGCCAGGATCATCAGAAATGGTTCCGTTTGGTTCTCTATGAAACTGATGCAAGTCTCTCTCGCATTTGACCGGTTTTATCTTATATTTACCTCTGCTGCTATATTGAAATGAGGCGTTCTTGGAGCAGATACATCTCTAAAGGCGTTCCGATGCCGCGGTGCAGGAGTAATCGGCTGATGAGGAGCCGGCGGTGTCAGGATCATCAGAAACAGCTCCGTTTGTTTCTCTATGAAACTGATGCAAGTCTCTCTCGCATTTGACCGGTTTATTTTAGATTTACCTCTGCTACTATATTGAAATGAGGCGTTCTTGGAGCAGATACATCTCTAAAGGCGTTCCGATGCCGCGGTGCAGGAGTGAACGGCTGATGAGGAGCCGGAGGTGCCAGGATCATCAGAAATGGTTCCGTTTGGTTCTCTATGAAACTGATGCTTAAGTCTCTCTGAAATTAATAATTACTGGACATTAGTTGCATGAATAAGTCCACAAAGGTACTCTATATCTATATCCCTAACCCACCCAGAGAAAGACCACCCGCCACATGGTGTTCCAAATTTCAGTGGCCCAGAGGCCTATTAAAGGGTCTCCTCAAACGAAACAATTTCGATGGCAAATTTTATTGTCTGGGCGGGAGAACTAAAGCAACTGTCAATAACCACGAGAGTTTCCTTAGCGAGACATAAGGAGGCCCGACTCCAACTAGCGAGCTGGCAGCAGGGAAAAAGAAAGTGAGCGGAAGTAGTTTCAATACCTAGACGATTCAAAAGAGTTTGTTGCTATTCCAATTTGAATAAATAATTATTTGACTTTGACTTTGAGAATAGCATGAATACAATATTATAGGTAGACTACTTAAAGATCTACCGAAAGACCTGATGGCATGTCCATAAACTGCGTTCGAGACAACTGGCGAATCCTTTAAGATGCAGTATGCTCATATGACTGCGATCGCCAACTTGCCTGCAAAAGGTGGCGGCTTACTGATAATGATGATGAATGAAAATTATATGTATTTAAAGGATCCCATCACTGCTTAAACACGTAGTTTAAAATGCATCAAGAACGTAAAATATTAAGGAATTTCCGACTACACAGGTCTACAGGACGCCGTCGTCGCTCATCGCCTCTTTGTCTTTCATATCGTTCTGTGGGTCACTAATAATTTTCACTATCATTATACATCAATGGTCTATGACAGACTATGCTAGCAGTGCCAGGACAAGACACCGTCTTTCGTGACTTATTTACGCTAATGAGGGATCAGGACATCTGACTGTAAGATCGACAGTCAGATGTGCGGGCCTAACTACCGCGAAAATCGAAATTCGTAAATTTCGAGGATTTTCTCTGTCACTCAAACGAAGGCGTCATTAGAGTGAGTGTGACAAATCCTCGAAATTTACGAATTTTGTTTTTCGCGGTAGGGCCGCTGCTTATTGAAAATTGATGATGGGCGGCAGCGTCATCATTGAAGCGTCAGCAGTGGTCTGAAACAGGCTGATCATGTGATGTGATACTTACGATAATATCAGTGAGGTAAAGATCGTCAGAGTGGGTGGGCACCCCGTTGTTCGAGATAGTATAGTTGTAGTAAACGGAGTTTCCCACTAATCCGTGCCACTCCGTCCAACCGGGCGGCCCCCTGCGTCTTTCACACTGTACTTAGGGTCATTATGTGAGTATGAGTATGAGATAGGTACTTACGATAATATCAGTGAGGTAAAGATCGTCAGAGTGGGTCGGCACGCTGTTGTTCGAGATAGTATAGTTGTAGTATACGGAGTTCTCCACTAATCTGTGCCAGTCCGACCAACCGGGCGGCACCGTCGCCCCTGCGTCTTTCATACTATGCTAAGGGTCATTATAGGTACTTACGATAATATCAGTGAGGTAAAGATCGTCAGAGTGGGTCGGCACGCCGTTGTTCGAGAGAGTATAGTTGTAGTACACGGAATTTCCCACTAATCCGTGCCACTCCGTCCAACCGGGCGGCACCGTCGCCCCTGCGTCTTTCACTCCGTACTGGGGAAAAACAAGACGAAGTTAAATGTGGTCTGCTCATGGTCGTAACTGTGGCATTACAAAATGTTATAATAACATTATCATCTTTCTCTCTTCGACATTATGTATTCTACATATATCATTGTCCTTGTCACATTTTATAGGAATACCATCCAATACGGCAACACCATAAGTCATAACCTTTAACACGTTCGACGCCGGTCACACAGCGTGTGTGACCAACAAAATCTGACTCCTATGCCAGTGACACACATACGTGATCAGAGTAACCTTATTCTTATGCCATTAGCATAAATCAAGTTCTTTCTCCTATGCCAGTGCCATAGAAATACGAACGTTTTTGACACAGCACTTGTGTATTAAGAGTATAATCTGTTCAGTCACACATGCGTGTCAATGGGATAGGAGTTTTATCAGATAATTTCGATCGGCATAGTATTAGCGCTTAGTGAAACAGTACTGGAGGCGAACGTGTTAACGATATTTTATGCTTTGTATAGGAATGTTCTGAATAAAGTTCATTATTTGGAATGCTAAAGTATTTTTATCATATTTTATACTGATACAGAAAGTAGTTGTACAACATACAAAGAAAAACGATTGAAATATTGATTAAATCAGTTTAAATCATTATCGTAGATGCGCCAATGCCCGAGTCGGGTGCTCAATACTTTGAATTTACATGGTAAATACTTGGTTTTAAATCATACTAATAATGTAAATAACCATGATGTTATCTCAAAACTTTTAAGACCAGAATCTACCTCATTCAAATACTTCCCAGCGTAGAATGTGCTATACTTCGCCTCCTTCAACACATTAGCAAAGGTCTTCGTCTCGAGCTCCTTCCATCGGGACCCGTAGCACCCACCCCGTACTGTGTTGTTGGTCGTGCCGTGGTTGTGCACGTGGAGGCCCGTGAGGAAGCTCGCGCGGCTCGGGCAGCATATTGGGGATGATACGAACTGGGTAGAGGACATTGAAATTGACCTTAGCTTTGTAAAAAAAATGTTAGGAACGCAACAGTCCGCCATAGATGATAACGGAAAACGTGTCTATGACGCCAATGACGGCAATGGCCGACAGCAATGCCAATGCAGTAAGTAGGTGCTTTTTTTTATGTGACGTAGGTAAGTAGACAACTGGATGCTTAGCCAAGTTGCCAATCGCTAGCGCTTGGTAGCGTATCGTACTTTTCTCCCTCTGTCACTCTGTTACTTGCATATTAGTGCGACAAAGAAAGCTAGCTGACTTTCGTTTACGACTGACGATTATAAGCGCTAGCGATTGGCAACTTGGCTAAGCACCCTGAGCTCTCAGCCCACCTGATGGAAAGCAGGAACTGAGGCACATGGACATTGTGATCAAAAAATCGCCTATGCGCTACCGCTGCTACCCTGAGGACTTATATGGATTGCCACTATCTATGCCAGTAATTACACCGGTTTACGCGGGACGCTCCCTTATTCAAAATACCTATGAATAAGTATTATTTGATGGGTTCATTTTCTTTGGGACGTCATAAGATCAGTGACATACCTAGATTACCTAGTATAATCATTGAAATCTGACCATGAAATCGTCGTTGCATATTACGTAACATAATACTAACCCACATTGAAGGTGAAGCGCAGGTTACGTTATCAGTCATATCCAAAAATATGTCAACGAATTTGATCCTTTCCCCTCGGACATACGATCATAAATGTATACATATTACTAGATGTCACAATATCGTGAACACAGTTCGCTGACCATTCGTGGACTTTACATGCTTTATAATAAAGGTCACAATTGGTAATTTAACTGGATTGGCGTTTTTACTGGAATTAATAAACTATTACGTATTGTCACCGTTGAAAACATTACATACAATCACCAACATCATTGGCTAATCATTCGTGCACCTTATCTGTATTAGAATAAGGGTCAGTAATAGTGAACTGTAGTTATTACAGTTCGTACCTACTGTTGGCACCGTAAGCTGGGCCGCTAGGGAACGGTGTCAAAGTAACGTTATGTATAAGCTTCTGAGAAATATCTTACCTGCTGCAATGCATTTTAAAATGGCCTACGGTTCCAATCGGTTGAATGCACCAGTAGGCTTAGCACATGATTGGCGCGACAGTATCTCGCCGCGAGATAGTCTATCCGTCCCTCTTTTGTTAATATAGCTAGTGAACGACGGAAGATCTATCTTGCGGCGACATAATGTCGCACCAATCATGTGCTAAGCCTGCTGGATTAGTGCGACAATATGTCGCCGCGAGAGACTATCGATTCCTATTTTTAGTAAAACGTGGAAAATCTATCTCGCGGCGACATACTGACATACCAATCATGTGCATACAGGGGTTGATTTGCGGTGCACTAACTAACATAGTGTAGGTACACCGTTACCGCCAATAGTATCTTATACACACAGAACTATACATATGGTATTGCTTATCACTTTCACCTAGGTTATCTCTGCACGCCAACCTGTTGTACAATGTACCACCTATAAGATACTAATGATTGACGGTGACTGTACCAGTTAAGGATTCACGTACGGGGTAACAGTATGATTTGCCGTTTAGGTACTTTAGTTTAAAAATGTATGTGATTTTTACGACCACATAAAATTATTCAATTTCCTGTTTCCTTGCCTTTTCGTGCAGTTACAGTTAGCAACAGAAAACCAACGATACTTAAAACCATTTTTCAGTACAGGTGGTGCATTTTGTACGCACTAGTCTAGTACCAGAAGTGGCATGTATCTTGTAAAGTCGAAATTTTGAAGGGCCATCTTTATTACGTATTATACATGTGCGAAAAGGAAATTCATAATTTGTGTCAATTTAGAACACTACCTTTGGTCGTGTTTGAATTTATCGCCACTCGTTTCGAATCTTCGAACTTAATTTTTTCGTACTTGAATCTTAATGTACTATTCTTATTAGATCATTTAGACCCAATTATTGCACACTAATTGGATGTTGTCACCAAATGAGTGTAGGGCGCAAATGAGTGAAACTACCTAAATACACACAACATCTATGTGTTTGTTTGAAGATTATTATTGAAAACATCTTACCGAATTAGCAAACGTCATGCCCTCCTCACCAATAAGTCGCCGTGCATGTTTCATCGGAGTCTGAAATAAATAAAACATCGGCTCGTTTCAAACTATTTATTTGTTCAACATTCCATATTTTTATTTACTAACCATTCCACCCATCGTGACATCCTGATCATCCGTCAATATAATCACAAAGTTCGGTTTATCGCACATAATCCCGCCAGCGAGGAGAAAAAACAGAGAATTAAAAAGTAACATTTTGGTGTACTACTTAAACTTAATAGTAAAGTCTATGGTTGGTTTTTTTTAATTCGGAACCGCGGGCATGAGTTCTAGGCCCGTGCACTCGCTCGCGACGACCACACCGACTGCGAAAAATCCGATGCTCTTCACGACTGACCTGAAATTAAAACTATAATCAGCATACCTACTCGTTATCGCATTACTTACATGTTGTTTTATTTTAAACAATAACGTATACAATATATCGTTATGTAGGTATAGATAAAGAATGTTTTGGCTCGCAAGTAATGCAATGTTTTTATTAGTTTGTTACGTTAACTTTGTCGTTGCATTACGCGGAATCTGAATCTGAGAATATTAGCTATTCTGATCCAAAATTGAGATGATGTAAGATCTAAGTAGGTACCGTAGGTAGGTATATTTTTAACGTAAAAAAATAAAACGCAAATTTGAATCTATTCATTCGTGATATGATAACTGAATCAGACTACTGATATGAAAAAAAGAGAAAAAAATTATAAAGTGTTTTCCCATTTTATTTAGATTAATCTGAGAGGGATGAGATTGTAGGACTGTTTGTAGTGTTGCTATTTTATAATTTCTACTCTTTCTTGCCAGACTGAATGTATCTCTCATTTTAATCCTAACAGTGCCTTTTTTATATTACCAAATGTTGGTTCTGTTCTAATATTTTTTTTTTAATATTTGTTGGTAGTAATTTTGTACTTCTGGCCAAAATATGTGACTAAAATAACTGTAGATTATTTGTAATTGTAACATAAAGCTGCTTTCAATCTTAAATTGTAAAATTTTGATATTTTGCATTAAAGAAAATTGCTTCATTTTAAGTTGGCACTAAAAAAAATAAAAGAACACAATTTTTTGTGTTGCAAAGTAAAATTTTGTGCAACAAGTTTTGGCAGTGAAAAAAGGCAATAAATTATTAAGCAATCAACAATATACACCTACCTTTTTTTAATTTGCAGCCTTTTTCTACTGCCAAAAGATGTTGGACAGATTATACTATACCATTTAATTAATATGACTAACTTTCATAACAGAATTGATGCAAACATAATTTTTGTTTAGATTAAGGTCTTAAGTATGTTTTAAGTTTTGGGTTATATCAGGACTTGTTCGATTGAACACTAAAATAAATAACTTTGATGTATGGCAGCAAGTAAGTAATGAAGTTCATCATTTAAAAGAGCTGTGTTTTGAATTCCTCCAAACAAATGTTTTTGACAGGGACCGAAACCATTATTTTCTCTATACAAAAATAACGACTTTTTTTCGTTCTATAAATTCTGGTACATAAATTCGAAGTTAATGGAGTAATTTAAAAATATGATATTGTAAATTACATAAAATATTGAGCAGGACACAAAGAGTGTAAATTATTTTAAAATATTGGGCTATTTAGAGGTTTTTGTAAAATACCGGTTCTGGTTCCTGGTTTTTAGTAGGCATGTTAAAACAATAACAGACTAAGAGTCATTGGATACAGGCATCAGTTGTCTCAAATGTCTGTCTGAATAACAAGAAATAATATATTCAATAATTAAATTGCACTTATGTCAATATTATAAATAGGTATAAAAGCTACCTCCAGTTATCCCTGTTGAAATGTTATATTTATTTTATTCAGCAAGAAACTAAGCCCATGATTGTTGCTATGATTTTTAGTAAAATATATTTCATAGGTACCCGTTACAATTGAAAAAAAAAATGTATAGGATTTTTTTACTGACCATAACTAATGTTACCGAATCATAGTTAATTTAACAGATGCACCACTGCTGGAAATTAAATATGGTACATCTATAAACAGTTGAATGTAGTTTAGATTTATTCAAAGTGTTTAACATTAATGGACAAAGGGTATAATATGGCACAGTATTTATTTTTATTCATAAATAGTAAATGTAATTTTATTATTTTTTCAAGATGTAGTACAAGTGTAAACATATTCTACATGTGTGCAATCTTCTTTTACTAGTGACACTACTGCTAATCAATATTCTAAACGGAGGATTTAGAAGAGATAAAATTCGGCAAAAAAATGTTTTACATTCACCCTAGCAATGGCTGCTCAATGTTTGTTTTACATATCATATAATAAACGATTCGAATTTTTGATTGAACTGTAGCAAAGACGCAGAACCTAGAATTTTCTTCCGTAGAGGACTTATCATTAAGCCTAGTCAAATCGTACCTTTTCAAATTCGATACATTACGTATTTCTATTTCATGTCATGGTGCAGTATAAATAATATTTAAGACAGAATACCTCTCCTTTGGTGCTTAATATTAATGTTGTTGCTCTTTTTACGCCGTTTACTTAATCATTTATAAATTCTACTAACGCACATTACAAGTAGAGGTTATGTTTACTCACCATTTGAAGGGATCGTAATAGAAGTCTTTGATGAATGCAATACAACCCTTGTTACCCATTATTTACCGCAAGTAAAAGTTATTCCGGTTTTTCGAAATAATATAACACGTTGAACAATTTTTTGTGAAAATCGATGGGTTTCCAACTCTTGAATATTTGACAGTGACAGGTACAATCACAATTGACAGCTAGATTATTGCCAGCGTAACTCACAACTTTGCGAGAGTCAGTGCTTTTATTTTATTTAAAATTTAAAAATAGGTTGCGTGAATCTAGTACAATGCGATGTGGTAACGTAATATGTATATCATTGAATAATTGTAACCTGCTATTAGACATTAAGGTACAGTCAAGGGCATTAATATATATACACTTCTCCATACTGATCCCTTACAAATGTGTCTATATATTAATGCACTCGACTGTACAGCATTAAGGAAACGCACTATTAGACGGCTCTACGACAAGGGTTCTTTTTCTAAGATAGGACGCTCCAACTCTGGAATATGCATCTTGTTCTAGATTTTAAGAACCATATCTAACCACCGGTAATTCATAAACTATTTTTGACTTTGTACTTAGAACCTTGTCACTGTAAAGAAAACAAGTTTGAAGAAGTTTCCTAGGCAGTTCTGTCTTGGGCCAGACCTGATTTTGTAAAGTACTATTAATAATTATAATCGTATTTTCTCTACGCTATGTGTTTCTATACCAACGAAACCTTCAAAACAATACCTACGGTCTTATAGTCTTATATCTATCAACTACGTTCATCCTATTGTCCGCCATACTCAATGGCCCACAAAGCCAAGCATTGATGGCTACAGAAGAAGAAGCTATGATTTGAAGAGTAGATGCGTGCGAGCTATGAATGATTATGTTCTATGGTGGATATTCGCTAGCCGTGTAATAATGTCAGACGTAGACAATCCACCATAAATACAGCTGCCGCTACGTAGGTATCGCATCTTTCTCAGCTATATAGCTTAGCATTGCAACATGGTGGAAACAGTCACACAGCTCGTAGCTTTCATATTTTCACAACAAGCTGCATATTACATACTTGATGGAGCAGCTTAACATATTATCAAACCGGAATCAAAGGGATTCGGAAGTACTGTTGACACAACAAATGACACAACATTTACCAAGAAAAGAGTTATTTGTAGATGTAGTGAGTGATTAATTTATTTATTACCAGTAAGTAGGTACCTGGGTCGCGTTTTATAAAGTTACAATTTACAATTTCGCTGTTTGCCTCTCTTTCTAGCCAATATGTGCGTGCGATAGAGAGGCAAACAGCGAAATTGTAAATTGTAACTTTATAAAACGCGACCCTGCTCTTTAACTATGATTATATCGTAGATTGACTTATACACTGTTGTGTCAACAGTACTCAACAGTACTGTCGAATCCCATTATGATCGCGGTTTGAATTATCAAACCGCGATCATAATGGGATTGTAGTGGTATTAACCACTACACTTAGTGTGACACTAGGTGCCTTTTTACAGACACTCTTATCACAGAAAAAGCCATCTAAGTACTTAATAGCTGTTTAGAATCACAATAATACTTATGAATACAGGAAATAATTTTGGGATTGTAATAAACAATGTACTGAATTTACTGATAACTTTTAATAAATACATAATCCTATTTTGGCAGTCGTATAAAAGTACATAATTAATATTTATTTTACTTATAAGTAGCAATTGTTTTAAGAATCCAATCAGTGTAACTAGATATTTTCGTATAAACTCCCGGATAGTACGCATGGCCGCATGCGAATCCAAACGAAACCAAACCAACGACCACTCCTTTGTACAATAAGGGGCCTCCTGAGTCTCCGAAGCACCCATCCACTCCGCCCACGTCTAGATGGCTGGCGCAGAGCATAGAGTCTGATACTTTGGCCATAATATTATTATATCGATAGGTGCAGAGCCTGTGGTCGACTGTGTAAACCGTGGCGTAACGTAGCTGTTCTGATAGCATTCCAGTGCTCTGAAAGTAAAATTGGAAATTAATGAATTTGGTAGTTACACGTTGAATTCTGGCTGGCAAGTGCGGGTAATGGAAGGGGCCACTTTGTTGCCATCACTTAAGAACTAACGTGTTGTGTTGTCAACTTGCATTCATATAGGCAAACCCAAACGATCATATGCTTCCCTTGAGTTCGAGCCTTAAGTCAAGATAAGATTTTGTACGGTGAATTCTGGGTGAATTGTATTAGGTACCTACGGTTGATGAGTATAGTGACCAGCATTCCTAGACAATACATTGTTTCAGCGGCTTTGCAGTCTGCAACTCGCAAGTGAAATCTCTCGAGGCAGCGGTTCTACCGCGAACGTCGAAATCCGAAAAATTCAAGGATTTGTCTCTGTCACTCCAACGAAGACGTCATTAGACTAACAGAGACAAATCCTCGATATTGGCGGATTTCGAAGTTCACGGTAGGACCGCTGCCGAAATTAACGAATTTCGAATTCTCGTAAGTCCTAGGCCTTAAGAAAGTGGGTTTCGGAATGCTTGTAACATTAATAATTTCGTTGAAAGGTACTTGTTCGTAAACTTTTAATTACACTATAGGTCAATTGTACCTATACCTACTTAATTGTATAAGAATAGATAGGTACGGTCGAGGAAATAGAATGTTTAGCAGTTTATGGCTTACTTTGCATTGGACGTCTTAGTACATACATGACAACCAAATTAACTTGAACCGCAAAGTGTTAAACATTCAATTTCCTCGACTGTACTAACCCCGTTATTCTTAAGCGTCTCCTAACTTAGCAACCGCTAAGTATTGTTTGTCTCTTTCGGTGTTATCAATATATCTATAAGACCGAAAGAGAAAAACAATACTTAGCGGCTTGTCAAGTTTAGAGACGTTTATGAATAAGGGGAAAGGCTTCTCAGGCCTTTTACCGCGAACATCGAAATTCGTAAAATTCGAAGATTTTAAAGTTGGCGGTAGGACAGTTGAGAAAATGGTCACATGACTTACCTCGGTTGCTCCCCACCCAACAACAGTGCACGAAGAGTTCGTCCTGATCTCATTCCCAAGTTTCGAAATAGTCCCCTGCCTAACTCCAGGGCCGAAGGAGAATGGCTTGGAGACGACCAGCACGGCGATGTCACTCGTGTAGTAGTACTTGTTGAAGTCTCGGTGGATGACGATAGTCTTGATTTTGTGAAGGACCCCCCCTTGGCTGCGGTAGGATGAGCCAACGCGAATCTTCCAGTATTTTGGGAGAGTATAGCTGGAAGGAAGGAATATTTTTGTGAGATCCTAGATAGTAGCAATAGGTTTTTTTTTTTAAGACAGAATTTTCTGCTCTATACAATGGCGAGGAGGCTAGAACGCACGCTTTTCTTAAAATTTGCCAAATTACGGGTTAATATCTTGGGACATCTTACACAAATCAACCTAGTCCACGGTAAGCTCAATTAAGGCCTGTGATGTGCTGATGTGGGTACCAGGTGACGAAATAATATAATAGATAGATACGTATAGATACTTAGATACATACACAGCCACAACCAAGGAACAAACAATTGTGATTCGAACCCGAAACCTCCAGCTTCGTAGGCAGGGTCACTACCAACTAGGCTACAGAGGCTGACAAAGGTAGTTCCTATTAAAATATTATCGAACCGGGTTACTCATGTATGAGGGTCCTCGTCCGGAGCACCCTCAGCCAAAGCCCGAAGACTGTACCCGTACCTGTTCTATCAGGGCGCAGGCCCGCAGTACGCGTCGAGCTTTGGCCGAGGGTTATCAGGACGAGGACCCACTTAATGGGTCGAAACATGTCGAGCAATCATCGACTTAGATACGTGAGTAACCCGGTTCGATAATATTTTATGTTTGAGTCTCACGTTAGTTATAATTCTAAAATTGCAAACAAGGTAGTTTCTAAATGAGAAGTGATTGGGGCATAGATACCAATGAACCCATAGACAGTTTTACAAGCTATGTTGGTTATTTAAGAACAAAAATGCTACATTAGAACTTCTGTCTATTTTGGGACTAAACTTTTTGGGCTAGGGCCTGCAAATTTTATGAAGGCTAATAGATTTGTACTAGAAATTACGGATTTCGGGGATGACATAATGCATTTTTGTAGTTTTTTTGAGAGATTACAGGCTTAGTAGTACCGCAAAAATCGAAATTCGTAAATTTCGAGGATTTTTCTCTGTCACTCAAATGAAGGCGTCATTAGAGTGAGAGACAAATCCTCGAAATTTACGAATTCCAGGTGGTACATAAGTATAAAAAATACCGACTAGAGCCTATTTAAAAGAAATGAACGTATTTTTTTTGTATTGACTCGAGTTGATTTTAAGAGTTTATCGTACGACTATGCCACGAAAAATAACTTCAAGTATCCAAAAACTTGGGACATATCCAAAAAAGTTGGTGATGGATGGCTCAATGGGTTTTTATCTCGTCACCCTGAAATAGCCCTCAGAACTCCAGAAGCAACATCAATGCTATATCCGAAGCTAATTTCACTTTGCCCGGACACATGTTTCACTTTGCCCGGTATCCTGGGCAAAGCGAATAAAAAAACTTATTTGACATTTTGTAGAATATTTTAAAATAAGACATACATTGGAGGTTAATGTTGTTTTGTTTTTGTATGTTAAAGATTAAAGAATGATTATAAGCACTTTTTTCATTTCTTTCTTGTAAAACTTTTTTGTTATGTCCATTCAAAGGTAAAGGTGTCCACTATGCCCGGACTTCCCCTAGGGCCGCTTGGCCGAATGACAGTTGAGAGTCGTGATTTGCTGCCTGGACTGGGCACCATAAGACGGAATTGACTCGCATCATCATAATCGGACGTTTTTACTAAAACGCTCACAGTTTATCGTTTACCTACCTACTTATATTAACTCATTCGATGCCTGTGGTCCCCTGCGTGGTAAGGTTCCTTTACTCCTTGTACTGTAAAACTACCTATATTAATAACAAAATGGTTTACTATCACTCACTTGAGCCCCGTCCCAGAGCTGTATTGATAGCAATGAGCGCACGATATGACGTGGCGCGACGTCAGTATAACGCCGGCGCAATGCTGGACGAAGTCCCGTCGGCCCCACACGTCCAGAAGCAGTTGGGCTAATATTGGATACCGGTCTATCGATGTGAGGGCGCCACCGACTATGCGGAGTTGGTATTGGTTTGGGACTTTACTTTTTAGGCTGCAAATTTTATGAAGGGCCAACAGATCTGTACTAGAAATCACGGATTTCGGAGATGACAGAATGCAATTTGTAGTTTTTTAAGAGATTACAAGGGGGCATGAGAGTATCGTGTCGTGGACTGGTCACCATAAGACGGAAATGGCTTACACCTTTTTTCCAATTTTTAATCACCATTATTGCAAAGTGGGACGTATTTACTCAAACGCTCTCATTTTATCGTCTATCTACTTACTCATAAACTTTTAAACTAACTCAATCGATCTCCTGCGGTCCCCTCCGCACATGCCAATGTTCCTTGACTCGTTGGACTGTTAAACTACCTAAAATAAATAACAAAATGGTTTACTATAACTCACTTGAGCCCCGTCCCAGAGCTGTATTGATAGCAATGAGCGCACGATATGACGTGGCGCGACGTCAGTATAACGCCGGCGCAATGCTGGACGAAGTCCCGTCGGCCCCACACGTCCAGAAGCAGTTGGGCCAATATTGGGTACCGGTCTATCGATGTGAGGGCGCCACCGACTATGCGGAGTTGGAATTGGTTTTGACTTTACTTTTTAGGCTGCAAATTTTATGAAGGGCCAACAGATCTGTACTAGAAATCACAGATTTCGGGGATGACAGAGTGCAATTTGTAGTTTTTTTTAGAGATTACAAGGAGGCATGAGAGTAGCGTGTCGTGGACTGGTCACCATGAGACGGAAATGGCTTACACCTTATTTCCAATTCTTAATCACCATTATTGCAAAGTGGGACGTTTTTACTCAAACGCTCACATTTTATCGTCTATCTACCGACTTACTCATAAACTTTTAAACTAACTCAATCGATCTCCTGCGGTCCCCTCCGCACATACCAATGTTCCTTGACTCGTTGTACTGTTAAACTATATAAATAAATAATAAAATGGTTTACTATCACTGACTTGAGCCCCGTCCCAGAGCTGTATTGATAGCAGTGAGCGCATGATATGACGTGGCGCGACGTCAGTATAACGCCGGCGCAATGCTGGACGAAGTCCCGTCGGCCCCACACGTCCAGAAGCAGTTGGGCCAATATTGGGTACCGGTCTATCGATGTGAGGGCGCCACCGACTATGCGGAGTTGGTATTGCGCGGAAACTGCAAAATTGAAACAATTTTGAACTTTGAACCTCATCCTCATAGTTAATGTTTCATCAGCCTCTTTCAGTCCACTATTGGACATGGTCTAGCTCTCCTATCTATGCGTACAGATGCATAGGAGGCAATGCCCATAATCGCTACGTAATAAAGCTTGTTTACGAAATAAAGTAGCCATCGTATAAAATATTTTAAAATAAAAATAAAACCGCCTTCAAAAATTCGCCCGAACTAAAAAGTAAAAAATAATTTTATTTCCTACTTCTTAGGATTTCCTACCCAAACCTTTAAACCTAGGTGTCCTACAGGTATCCTACAGATTTCTTAGAAGTCGGTGCCAAGCCAAATACGTTCATAGGTATATACTCGTATTAGATAGAGCTTTGTAACTTACTGTCAGTCCGATTATGTTGTTATCAACAGAATGATCTACCTCAGTCATTTTGATTAAAGCATAACCGGTGTGACAGTAAGTTCTATGACTTGACTATAGACAAAAATCTATCAAATACGGTCATATACTCGCGAAGTGAACATATTTGGCTTGGCACCGACTTCTAAGAAATCTGTAGGATACCTGTAGGACACCTAGGTTTAAAGGTTTGGGTAGGAAATCCTAAGAAGTAGGAAATAAAATTATTTTTTACTTTTTAGTTCGGGCGAATTTTTGAAGGCGGTTTTATTTTTATTTTAAAATATTTTATTTTACGCTTTTTAGTAGTGTAAAATCGTTATTTAGTATGCACTGCACTGTAATAGGCCAGAAAACCTGAACTGGATAACTTAAATATTCAAAGAATTATCCCATTATCGAGGAGATATACAGTGTATCATCAGTAGGTATGAATAATTTCAAAGATTATAGGTAACAGCCCTAGCATGCCTATATTATTTAAAGAATCACTAACCGCTAACCAACATGTCATAACTACTAAGCAAAAACTTGAATAGATCTCAAAAATGTATGACAGTTGTTACATTCAAAGAATTACTTAATCGTTAAGGAGTTATACCTTTCGTCATCAGCTCACCAACATGAGACTATGACCACCTAAAGGCAAATACTCAAATAGCTTCCAAAATATATGAACTATGTTATATTTAAAGAATTATCCCCCAACTCCTAATCTCTAAGGAGTTGTACCTTCCATCATCAGCTCACCGACATGAAAGGATGACCACCTAAACGCAAATACGCGAATAGCTTCCAAAATACATGAAATATGTTAAACTTAAAGAATTATCCCCCAACTCCTAATTGCTAAGGAGTTGTACCTTCCATCATCAGATCACCAACTTAAAATGTTCATGACTAGACGCAAATACTTGATTAGTCTTCGAAAAGAAATGAAAAATGTCATGTGTGCCTACAACATTTGAAGAGTTCCCTCGATTTCTCCAGGATCCCATCATCAGATCAGAATTCGGTGACAATGGGACCAACTAGAAGGTATACCCTTTCAAACAAAAAAAGAATTTTTCAAATCGGTCCACGCGTCTTCGAGTAATCGGGGAACATACATAAAAAAAAAAAAAAGATTTCGACGAATTGTTAACCTCCTCCTTTTTGAAGTCGGTTAAAAATCAGTCTCTACTGTTACGCAACAGTCCCATGTAGTTCTAACAGCCATGGGACTGTAAATTTATTCTTCTGTTGTATGTTTAACAATCCAATATCCGAAAGCATTCGCTAAAAAGTCGTCAAAATCAAAATAACTTCAGATAATGCTTAAATGCAAAAGTTCATGCCCAAAAAAGTGCGAACTTCCGAGACGATTTCAACAATGTTAGTCTTGAAATAATTAACAAAAATTGTAGACACGAGATTCACAGTTTATCGATATTGTATAGTGTATCGATATTGTAATTTAGTTAAGACTCATTGGGAAACTAAATGACCCAAAATGGTAAAATAAGAAGAAACACTACTTAAATCCAGAAGTTTAAATAAAAGTCCATTATTATGGAGAAATTGATATAAATATCAACCACAGCGTGCGAGAAGATAGGCAAAGAGCCCTTCTTTGTAATAACACCCATTATCACCCATACTAAGGTATGGTCTCATAAAAAAAAAAGAATTATACAGCAATGGCTACTTTATTTCGTGAACAAGCCTTACAAGCGGGTTGGTGATCGCAGACATAGTGTGTCTGTGTCCACTATGATCAATTGATCACACTGCTACCCATCATCAATCTTCAATAGGTAAATGAATGATGTCAGTGACAGCGACACGTCAATCTCTTACCTTACCTACTCGACTCTTACCTTATTACACCCACGGGAAGTGTTGGGGTGATTCTTTTATTTCAAATTAAAACGGTAAAAAAACAAAAGCAACTCTATTCTTGGTTCACAGTATTTAAATTCAACTGTAAGTTTCAATTTGCACTTTCAGTAATAGACTAGGGGCCTATTTCTCGAAAGCTTGTAACTTGTAATACATGCGCAAGTCATTATCTAGTTAATACTGTTAAAAAGAGTTTTCCACTTATATTACAAGTCACAAGCTTTCGAGAAACGGGCCCGAGAGGTGGAAGCGGAATAGGTACCTTATCTAATGAATAATGGTGTTAAACAAAAGGGCCACCGGGCTTGAGGTTCGAATACAGAGAAAAAGTCAGGATAATGATAACTTAGATGATCTAGGTTCAAGCATGTTTTTGATACATAATACCTATCTAAGTAAATAATAAAATCTTACCTTTGTTGTAGGCAAGCAAAGCCAAAAGCACCACTAACACGTATTTAAAACCACACATTTTACTCGTCCAAGCGCACCGGTATATCAGAATATACTAAATAAACAACTTTCTTTTGCTATAAGACCCATCCCGTAAAAAGTACCTAGAAGGATTGAGAGTTCTTGATCCGTGATCATTTTGTGCGAAATTAACGACCGTTAGGTACTTAAGTAATTCACCGCGAAAGGTTAATGAGCGAGTCGACCATGGAGCAACAGCGCTGTTCGAAAAGGACTTCAAGAATCAAACATATATCTACTTTAAATATGCCATAACCATAAAGAGTTTATAATAAGTTACAGTCGGGGTATAAATAGTACATTATGTATTATGGGCGGTAAGTAAAAAATTGTGACCCAGTGTGAAAGTAAAGCTCAAACCGAAAGCGCGGGCTTTGCTTCACACGAGTTCATAATTCGTGAACTACCCGTAGCACACGCAATGTTTTTCATCACACCTGCGAGGGGAAAAAAGGAGTAAAAAATAAAATCACAAAATTGGTCTAAACCACTTCTAAAAATTACGGTGCGCTCAAACTCAAACACGTGAGTGACAAAGCATGAGGCGAGTTATTCTGCCCGGTACTTGAATTATATCCTATTTATTACAATAATTACTACGTGATGCAATGTTGTAAGAAAATCTATAATTGCCCTAGCAATGCACCTAAGGCGCGCATTGACGCGCTTATCGAAGACGTGAATAAAAATATAAATATAACTAAGTATCTACGTACCTACCTAAACTAGTTTTAAGCAAGTATCTTAACTGTTCAGTTGCAGTATAATTTATACAAATAATGAGGCAGATGATTACTGTGCATCAATCATCATGATTGGATGACCATAGGGTAATCTATATACCATGTCAAGATCGAATACCTTGGAAAAATGACATATAATGACCTTTAAAGTTATACTGCTAAGGTACAATTTAACTGAGCTGTCTATATAAAATTACAAAGTAGGTACAAGTGGCTCCTAACAGTTTTAAGTCTATTAATATTTAATAGCTACAGCTAAATAATTAAACTAAAGTGATGTTAGGGCGAACAAAAATAATAGTCGCTTTTGCTAGTACAGTGAAGGAATTTAATTTCCTACCCATTTCGTACCTTGTCACAGTGATAATCAATATGAAAGCTGCTAGGACTGTCATAATTATAGCTACTATGACAAGGTACGAAATGGGTAGGAAATTAAATTTCTCGACCGTACCTAGCAACAGGAAAACGGGATTTTTAGAGACGCATCATAGATATAATCACTACATGGTACCTAGTACAAAAAATAAAGTACTTAGTTTCCCGCTGTCTGTCTCTACGTATGCATAAGTATATCTATTAAATTACGTAACGGACATTGATGCGGTTTTTAATAGATAGAGCGATTCAAGAAGGCTTTAGTATATAATTATATCAGTGTTGTACAGGGTGAACGATATGAAGTGTTAGGTACTAAGTAGATTTTATTAAGTCTGTCAAAGTAATAGCGGCTTATTATCGGAAATATGTTTTGGACACCGCATTGAAGTCTTAGGGACGCAAACATTTGGGTTGTAGACCGCAAACATAAGAACGAAATTGAGCTTCGGCTTATAAAGATCTTAAGAACCAAAAATGGCTGAAATCCGAATTTCACGTGTCATTTCTCCAGTGCATTGAGTTTCGGTCTTATTATCTGGTTTATTTTGAAGAGAAAGATGAGAGCAATTAAACATGCTAGTATAAATGCAATGAAGAAAGCGATCGTATTTTACCTACTGGCACATACAACTACCACTGGATCACAAACGTGCTGCGAGATTTTTTTTTTTTTTTTTTTTTACCATTTCAAGACCATTAGTCAAGGCAAAAGGTAGTCATTGACTAAAAGTAAAAATCACTAAATGTAATATTTTCTCTCTTGTTTTTTCTTACTTATAATAATAAATTGTTGCAACTAAAAAATCGCAGTCCTTTGATATTGGTAACACTTCATATCGTTCACCCTGTATTGTACGGTCGGTTCTAAAAATATATACCTATGTAAGTGGGCATTTTCACTTTTAGGGACACACAATTAGCGTGACTTCCTTAATGCAGTCAGGGTTCGTAACGAAAATTAAGTACGTTCTCTTAAGCAATTCAAGCTTGATCGGTGTTTTAATCGCTTATAGTTTTTAAAAATATCACCAAAACCAAGTTTTTATTGAAATTTGGTACTTCATTTTCATTACAGCTCTGACTAAAATTAAAATATTTTTTAATTTCACGCTAATTGCGTGTCCCTTAAATTGAAAAAGCTCAAGCAAGCGATTCTGAACCATGCGCCTCGGGCGTAGGTACGGTCGGCAATGTAGATACATATTGTTAGACGTGACTGTACTCGTGCAAAGCCAGGGGCAAGTTGCTAGTGTATAATAATATTAATAATACAGCAATTGAATCATGTCATCATATCACCAAATATCACCATATTCACCATGGGAGATGGGGGAGTCTAAAATAGGCCAAAATCGTATGACGTGATTGGACAAGATATTGATATTGTTTTCGCTCTCTGCAACATCTATAACGCAATAAATTTTTACAAATATTATTATATTATTTTTTTATCTACTACAGAGGACTGTTTTTGAAGCTACGGGACAGTTTTTAAATTATGTTAGAATAAAATCTAAAAACAATGAAATAAAAATTATGAACAAATAATATGCATGATATAATAAACTTTTAAAATGTTTTATTAAGGTCTTACCAAATTGCCACAAATAACCAGTAAATTATCGTAGGTATAGCTCGAATTTTGACTTTGGGACACGCCAGAGAACTGTTTTTGAGCGTGTTAAAAAAAATATAATAATTAATGAGTTAACATTTGGAAAAAAACAACTTACCCATAAACATTACTGTTGTATATTACAAATAATAGTTTTTTAAAATAAATAGTATCATATAATTTTGCTATAATGCCTTGGACAGCGATTTTCTAATTAGTAGAGAAAGAGCCAAATACAGGGTGTTTGCTGATGAATGGTAATAAATAAATACGTTAATAATTATGACATGTATGACCCTCATTTGCGCACAAAAAACACCTGGGCGGTAAATAATATATATTGTTTGTTTTTTACGTCCAATTGATGTCAAGATTTCATAAATTACGATTTACTAGCAATTTTAGTAAATACATGACCAGATGGAGGATTAGATATTAAAATAAGAAGAAATATAAGCAAAAAAACCGGCCAAGTGCGAGTTCGTCATAATAAAATAGATGATAAATATTAAAAACATTTATTATCTAAATCGAAAATCCTAATATTATAAAACTATAACTATTTACGGTAGTGTAACATTTATCTAATAATTCCTTTACTTCTTATCAAGTTTTGTATTTGCTGGTCTATACTAGTGTAATATTTCATTTGACTCAATAGCTTAACAACCAGTTTAAGATCTCCATTTTGGAATGCTGCCGATACTTCCTTTTGTATTTTATTCATAAGTTCCTTGTTTTCTTGGTTGAGATTCATTATTTCTTCCTCCGTCTCAGCATTTTCCACTTCTTCATTCTTCTCCATTATCATCATGAGGAAGGCTTGATCATTCACTTCCGTGTCCTCCGGTATTTCTTTTCCTCTAAGACGCAACATATAGATGCCTGAAACAGATCAGATACAAGATTGAGCAGGATATTTCTAAAATATTAACAAGTTTTAGTATTTGGTTGTAATAAAGTAAATTAAAGATTATGAGCAGGTAAATTCCTATTTACCTGCTCATAATCATACTACCTCATAGGCTGGATGCGGGTGGCGCAGGACCGGTCATTGTGGCAATCTTTAGGGGAGGCCTATGTTCAGCAGTGGACGTCTTTCGGCTGATATGATGATGATGATGATGATGAAATAGGAATTTATTCATTTACAATTTATGGGTGGTCATAGAGTGTCCCGTCAATGAATGAAAAAAAAAATTGTTTCATTAATTTACACACTTTCCCAAACGAGTAAAAAATATATATATGTCATCTTTATAGCTTGTTTCACATCTATATTGCATGAAAATTATCATCTCTTAATTTTCAGCTCAGGGAGCCGAATTAAAAAAGTTTTTATTTCAAAACTTCAAACAATGGTAGAGCCCTAAAGATTGAGACAAAATATTTTTTTATTATTTTTCCCGTAATCTACAATTTATTTAGAGGCTTTTGGTAGGTCTCGCGTAAAAAAGTCAAATTTGGGACACTCTAGGTCAACTGGATGCTTAGCCAAGTTGCCAATCGCTAACGCTTAGTAGCATAGCATAGTTTTCCCCCTCTGTCACTCTTTCATACTAGTGCGACAAAGACAGTTAGCTGTCTTTCGTTTACGATTGACGATTAAGCGCTAGCGAGACAAGATGCCATTGTCTAAGCACCCTGCTCTTGTACAAGTCCTGAGATGATCAAACAGTCTGGAGAGCAGTGACAAGAAGAAGATTAACAATTATTGTAGTCACATCCCTCAGACTTAAGGCTATGACTAAGAAAAAGAAAACTGCCTGTGTTGACAGATACACTTCAATGGTATTCTATCTAATAATTCCTTTACTTGCGAGCCAAAATAGTAAAACTTATTGCATTATGATCAGGAAATACTTTTGTACATGGAAATTTAATTAATATAACATATTTACCTCTTGTAAGTGGATTCAGGAGGGTGTTAAAGGATTCATTAACTAATGAAGAGTATTTTTCTGATATCTCTTGCTCTTCTTTTGCTCTGAAAGATTAATTAAATTATTATTATAAAATTAATACTTATTTCTAGCAATGTAAGCAATGATGAAACATTTTTAGTCTAAATATATTTTTTTTATTGTAATAATGAGATGATGTTTTTGTATTTTTATTACATAAACAGTTTCTACAAATTCTTTTATAACAATTTCCAATGTCATATTAATAAATACATTTAGGTACATTTTTTTTTGATTGCTGTAGTGACATTCAACTAAGATATAGAATCACTACGAATTCGTGATATGTACAATAAGTTGCTGATTTTAAGTTTGTAACTGTACTTTTGGGGGGACAAGATAAAAAAGTGGGAGGACCTCAAAGAGAGTAGGTACCTATTTTAACAGGTTCAATGCTCTTCTAAATACTATAACTGAGTAAAGTAACCATTAATATGCATTGCTTAATATTTAATGAAAATTTTATGATTATGAAACTATTCATGACTATGGTATTTTCTTATTAGGTACTTACTTGTTGGCGAATTTATCCGGATGCAAGTATTTCTGTAGTTCTTTGAACTTTTTAGCCAATTCATTCTCTTTTTGATCGTATGTTTCGGTCACTCCTAGGATTTTAAAGTAGTTTTCTTTCGAAGGTTGTTGCAGCGATTTGCAATTTGAGCAAAACAAATTTTCCACTAGCTGTTTGATATCTTGACCGCATGACCAACAAGATAAATATCGAGTTTGGCACAATACAAAACTACCTTTGTGAGGTAGCATTCGCAATATATTCATTTTACAAGGTTTATTGAATATTAATATTATACGGGTTTTGTCACGAACTTCAGCAGAACATAACCTAAAAATCGTATCAGCTGATAACTGTCATTTTTTTGCGCTTGCGTTTAGATATTGCTCCAAATTTTGTACGAAGAATAATGTAAGATTAAAATAATATAAATAAAATTTAAAGACTCTTATCATAATAGTAAGATTGATTGTTATTTATTATTAGTATACTATTTATTACATTATAAAGTTACGAGAAAGTAGTCATTGCCACTAGTCAACTAAGGAAACGAAACGGAACATGACGGAATGTCCTACTGACACTGACAGTGACAGACAGATCATCTTTCAGTGTGGTCGCAAGGTGTTTGTGTATTTTTTTATTTCTTTGTTGCTCGTAAATCATAAATAATTTTGTTCCGCCGGCGTGTTACTATTAACTTCAATCAAACATGGTATCTTATTTCACAATTGACGCTACCGGCGAGGGTACCAATTTTCAAAAGGAGATTTCTAATATGATGCACGGGTTCGGAGACAATCCAAATCCGAATGCTGCAACCGTGGTTTTGGTCGAAAGTGTAGTTCTACAACAGCTTCGTACTATGCTACAAGAAGCTTGGGCCCTGTGCAACGCGCGGGGAGGAAAGGCTATTTCTAACTACGACATAATCTATTTAATGCGGAAAAATATAATCAAATTGAAACGTTTGCACGACTATCAAATTAAATTAGATACTTTAGATAAAGGTAGACAAGTTCCTTCAGGAACCACTGCAGAAACTCTCAATTCTTTGATGTTGGAAGACGATATTGATCCACAAACAAGAAAGAAAAGGACACATATTGACATAATTAAAGAAGTGGATGAGTTTGATGAAGTGAGTCAAATTAAATTTGATGCTTTAGACTATTTGCGGAAAGTTCGAGCGGCCAAATTGACTGAGTCTATGTCCTTTGAGAAATATGAAGCTTATCATAAAGCTAGATGTAGTTCTTTCCGTTCCGGGAATCAATTAGTCAAAGGTTATGCAAAATTGGAAAGATGGATTAACCCGAATAAAGAATTAAAGATAACAATATTTGCACTTGAAGTATTATGTTTCATAGCATATGAAACTGTAGCTGAAATTGTGGATGCAGTATTTTTAATAAGGCAAGACGCTAAAAAGAAGAATGGCGATCCATTCAGTAAGTATGAAGGCGGCCATTTCTGTAACCCATTGAGCTTAAACAATGCTGTTTACATCAAGTCTGGTTATGAAGGAGTACCGGCAATAACTGTGGCAGAAGTTAGAGAAGTGCTGAGAAGATATTTCTCACCAAGAACTGGCATGAATGGACTATTTTATAGAAACATGTCTTTAGATTTACCAACAAGATATCTGATATTGTAATTAAAACTTAATTTTATTATATTTTGTTAAAGGTTTCTGTGAAGTTTGATTTCAATATGTTATGTTACAGTCAGTATTGAATACCTACTTAGTAGAAAACTATACAAAATACATACATATGCAAACCATTTGGGTGCTTTGGAAGTTACTAAATATGTTGATGTTATTTAAATTAATGGTAATTATGCAAAAAATCTGTTAAAATAGCATATCCTAGCTATTATAATAGATTTCTAGCTCAGATTCATTCACTTACACAGAGGTATTGCATACTTCATCATTTCTGTAGGAGTCACTTTAAATTTTGCACAATGCCTAGGTATATTGTAGATACAGTACCGGCCAATAATATATCACATTCGTGACTTTTTGTATGAGCGTGTATAGAGTAAGCGGCACATGTTTGCATGTAGATAGAATATTATTTTGGTACTTTTGCACAGTTTAATGATGAATACTGCAATTAAGTATTGTGAATTGCAATTGGAGACACAGCATATTGCTAAAATAGCTGTAGTAAAAAAAAGAATTTTACTAAGAAATCCATGCATTACGCAAAATCTCTTTATGAAAAAATCACTACATGATGACCAGTTTTTTCATCGTTAGTGTAAAGGCCTATGCCTAGACTATCTATAGTCGTGAGGTGGAAAGTGTGAAAAACACAAAAATAAAAATAAATCTACTGAAAAAAACCTGTATGTGATATATTATTGGCCGGTACTGTAGAAAGTCATAACTTGAAATTTTACTTAATTAGTTTTATACATCCAGAAATGAGAAATGCATAAAACAATGAAAGCCATTATGAGTAGCTTATTTTGAAAAACATTGTCTCCTGTTACATTTCGTAGTTCGATTATTAGATGGCGTAATTTAATATTTTTATGCCTGAAATTCTTCATTATCCCACTTTGGTTTTAGTGTGTAAAAACCAGTTCAGCAAGCTAAATTTTAAGTTTCTTATCCATATTGCAGTAGGGTGACAGTTTTTGCAAGCGTTTGATTTTAGATTTTAGTACCTACCAAATTTTTTATTTTTTTAAATTGTTTGCAAATTTTTAGATAAACTGGACTCAAACAATGGAGTATCTAGTATACCTGTAGGTATTACCTTTACCGAGATTCGGACCCAAAACCTGCAGCTTGCCAGGGCGGATAACTAGCCATACCCACTAGGTATGCACTATGCTACAGAGGCCGTCAATACAATTAACAAAAAGTCAAAGTATTCTTTATTCAACTAGGCCCAGCAACGAGCGCTTTTGAAGCGTTAAACTAAATAAAATGAGGGAAAAAAACTACTTCCGGTTCTAACCCTACACCACTGACCTGAGAAGAATCCGGCAAGAACCTCAGCGAGACTTACTTTTTCACATGCATTAAATAAAAACAAAACAAACTTGATTTAAAATACATGCGGACATAGCACAATATCTAATGTACGTTGTCTAGAATGTCATATCGGATATCTAATGCAATGTGTTGTTTCCGTAGCTTTACGTAACATGCGCAATTTTTCTATAAATTCGTTGTCATTTTAAGGCGAGCGATGCGATATATTTTAAACTCAATTTGCAATCGTATTGGGAAAGTTTTAGCTGACAAATTTGGAAATATTTTATGTGGGTCTGGGATTCTAGTTGCAAGTATTCGTTACGTTAGGTTTTACTGGATACGGAAAGAAGGCCATCGCACTCGCTCCAATACATAATTCTTAAGTGCGAGCGCGATAGAGTCTAAAGGTGCGGTTAAACTAAAAGAGCATTCGCTGTTCTAACCTCCCACTCTACGAAATTCGATCGGTACACAAAACGTGATTGGTTGATTTCAGAACGGGCGCTAGAACAGCGAAGTTCTTTTGATTTAAATGCACCTTAAAGGTGCATTCAGACCAAAAGAGCATTCGCTGTTCTATCCCTCGCTCTATGAAGTCAACCAATCACGTTTTGTGTAACGATCGAATTTCGTGGAGTGGGAGGTTAGAATAGCGAATGTTCGCTTGGTCTGAAAGCACCACAATGTTTCACCGTCACTTGAAAACTCATTGGTACGGAACGAGCGTGAAGCGATGTATCGAGTATCTAAACGATATCGCAAACGTTAGACAAGTAGGTACTTGCCAACTTTGTGCTTTTACCATAAGCTGCCGTCGCGTTTTCTATCCATCCCGCTCGGTAGTCGCGTAAGGGTGAAGACATATATACCTACTTATCAGCATGCGTACGCATTTTGTCTAATAAAATTGGCCGTTTAGTATGAAACGTGTAAGCAATAAGCATGCGTACGCGTGCGGAGAGGACGCGGTCCCATACTAAACTGACATTTTCTATAGAAAAAACGCTTACGCATGCTGATAAATGTGTCTTCATCCTAATTGGTACTAGCGAGCCGGATACAAAGTCCTCGGCTACTGGTAGTAAAACTGGTAAGTGGCAGCAGGGTACCTGTAGCAGACATAACAATGACACGAGTCACACTAGGGTCAAGAATAAGTTGAGCGGCCTATCGATCGTCTACCTAATGCTTAAGATGTTGCCGATGTCTGTTTGAAATCATGAATAATATGACTTTGTGCCGAATAGCCGAAATGGCGTCTTAATCAAAACAAAAGCATACCGTAAACACAGGCCAGATCAAACGTAAGTGGCTCAGATCCTGGCGTGTGTTGCTGTTCCTATTCCCTCGAAGAGCAAAGGTGAGTCAAGCAGCTTTGGAAAAATATACATAGAAGTAAGTAATTATAATAAAATACAAAATTAGAGTACAGTACCTACAAGCAGTGAAAATACATTTGTCACCACCCAAACTCTTCCCGCGGCTGTCGTAAGAGTCGACTAGACTAAGGGATTGAAGGCCTTTTTTTTGGTAGAAGATTCATGAAGGGCAGCAGCGTCATCATAGTGAACACATTTTTGCTATCGCGAATCCGCTTGCCTTTTCATGGCATTTACCTCCCATAGGCCTGCGTCCAGCAGTGGATTGATATAGGCTGATGATGATAAAAAGGAGGAGGTTTTCAATTCGACGGTAGGGGCATTTTCACTTCTAGGGACACCCAATTAGCTTAAAGCAGGCCATACACGTAAGGGTGTACCTGACAGGTTTGCCTGTACAGGTCAACTGTTCAGGTAAACCGGAGCGTGTATGTTGCAAAAACCTGCACAGTTCTGTAACATACACGCTCCGGTTTACCTGAACAGTTGACTTGTACAGGCAAACCTGTCAGGTACACCCTTACGTGTATGGCCTGCTTAACTCTCACAAAAAAGTTAACTTCGATGTCAGCTTTGTAACGACAATTAAGCATAAAATATTAACAAATATATTTTTTTATCACTTAATCCAGAAAGAATACGCGCATATGCAATATATAAACACGAATAAAGTGGATTTACGTAAATATTTCATGCTTAATTGTCGTTACAAAGCTGACATCGAAGTTAACTTTTTTGTGAGAGTTAAGCTAATTGGGTGTTGGGTGTCCCTAGAAGTGAAAATGCCCGTAGGTTTTTTTATGTTTGTTAACTCAGAACTTCAGACTTCGTGGACCGATTTTGATGATCCTTTACCGATTGATCTCGTTTTAATTTGGTCCTGCTCTAGGCGCATTCAGACCAAAAGAGCATTCGCAGTTCTATCCCCCGCTCTACGAAATCAACGAATCACGTTTCGTGTAACGATCGAATTTCGTAGAGTGGGGGATAGAACAGCGAATGCTCTTTTGGTCTGAATGCACCTTCTGATAATGGCATCTATGAGAAAACATCGACTAATAGACATACACACACGACAAATAGATGAATAAAATAACTCAATGTCACGCCAACTTATTTCGATAATTCCTTTTTTAACCGACTTCAAAAGAAACCGAGATGGCCCCGTTGGCACCAAGTCGGGGTCTGAAAAAGGAATCTTGGAGAAATCGTTTTTTAATTTAGCGATTATTATGTCTCATTGTATTTTTGCTAGGTCATATCTTAGCAAGGTCATCTTATACTAGTTCCCAAAACCGCTCGACTATACAAAGTTAGGGAAACTCGGCGTATGGTGAAGAGCCATCGGCTTCGGGCCCACAGGGCCACTCGAGTTCGAGCCGATCTACACGTTTAATCGAGCACTCCCAAATGAAACGTGTCTGAACTGACCGCGTATGTCTTGGAATTATTTGTAATGGGAGCACGCTGAGCCGGTAACTCGGAGGAGGCGGGAATCCCGTGACAACCAGAGTCTTTCGCAGTTATTTTTTTCTATGATAAGCACACTTGTTACGACATTGTGGGATTATCCGCATTGTAAAAAAGTAACTTCAATATCAATTTATTTAATTATAAAAACAAATTGATGTTTTCAAGATCTTGGATTATTTGTTATTGACCATAGGTGTACAGATACTATTCTTCTTCTTCTATTAGATACTGGTCGTCAGTTGAAAACAAAATAAAAACTGGCCAAGAGCATGTCGGGCCATGCTCAGAGTAGAGTTCCGTAGTTACTCAAAAACGGCTGGGCTGAATGCTGATTATGTTCGAAATAGTTTTATTTAACATATCTGCCCAGCTGTTTTTGAATAACTACGGAACCCTACACAGAACATGGCCCGACATGCTCTTGGCTGGTTTTTTATATATTTCTAACTTAAATACAATACCTACTGATTACGCTAGTCACGCTATACTGTACTAATAGCTACACTAGTCCGTTTAACGGATCACTATTTTTATTCCACTCTGTATGACACAAACAATACACAAAAATCAAGTCCTATGAGACCGTATTTTTAAATTTCGAATGAGGCTACAGCCAGTCAGACAACAAGTAGGTACAAGACTTCTCGTTTAGCTCTAACGTGTAAAATCTGGTCTTAAACGGTTTCTAACTAATTTAGTTGAGCGAGCGTGGAAGGAAAAGTTGTATCCGAAAGAAGCAAGTTTTATATAGAATGAAACTGTTAATGAAATGAAATATAGAATATAATGAAAAAGTTCGCAAATTTCTGATTTTTGTCTCTGTCACACCAACGAAGGCGTTATTAGAGTGACAGAGACAAATCCCGAAATTTGCGTACTTCGGAGTTCGCGGTAGGGTCGCTGTTCGAATCCCTGGCCTTAGCCTAAAAAAACCTTCAAAGCATTTAGGTATGTGGATATTCATTTTCAGATAACAGGATTTGCGTATTATCAAACCGGAATTAGAAGGGGATTCGAGAGTACTGTTGACACAACATTTACCAAGAAAAGAGTTGTTTATAGATAGAGTGAGTGATTAATTAATCTATTGTCTGTAAGTCTTTGCACTTAAACTATGAATATATTAATATGACTATGAATATATCCTAGATTGACTTATACACTGTTGTGTCAACAGTACTTTCGAATCCCATTCTAATCGCGGTTTGATAATATATAATACCAGAACATAAAATCAGGAACCATTAAAATAAAACTAAACTAGTTAAAGCGCAATTCAAACAAACACTCATAAAAACTATTCGTTTGCATGGCGCAACACGATAAATACGATAATCTTATTAAATACACGTTCGTTATGCTAATCTTATTTCTATAAAAGCTGGAAACCATCGACTACTATTTTGTTTGAAATATTAAATAAGTTTTTGGTTCTTAAAAATTAATCAATAGGTTACCCATTATAACATAATTTTCATAATAATATAATTTTCATCACACTCGCTGTCTAAGCGCGCCATTGCTTGCGCGCGTAGCGGGAGTAATAGAAAAGTGAAATTCCCTAGGGAGTAATAGAAATATCAGTACGTCATTATAATATTATGTCTTAAAACTTATTTTTTTGTCGGCAAATATGATGAAAAACATTGTATGCATCAATGTACTAATACTTACATCAACAAAACTTTAGATATTATCAAACCGGAATCAGAAGGGGATTCAAAAGTACTGTTGACACGAGAAATGACACAACATTTACCAAGAAAAGAGTTGTTTATAGATGTTCTGAGTGATTAATTAATATATTCTCTGTAAGTCTCTGCACTTAAACTATATATGAATATAACTATGAGTATATCTTGGATTGACTTATACACTGTTGTGACAACAGTACTTTCAAATCCCTTTTTAATCGCAGTTTGATAATATCATGGGTGTGCCGCAGCTTTAGGTAATCGGCCAACAAGATATACACACCTACTCATTGAGTAATTGTGTATAACCCCTTCTTTAATAGGCCAGTTGGTTATCTAAAAATTGACATCTCAATACAGCGTTATTTTAAACACGCTATAACTGTCAAGTACCTACTTATTTTTCCTACTCGTCGACTGTAATTTTTGAATTAGATTAGACTATACGTACATAAACTTATAATCATATGCATTTAGATACCTACATCAAGTTCGCAACTCAATTATAATGAACTCAACGCTGTAATAAATTTGACCAATCGAGTGCCAGCAAAAAAGACATCAACGAGGCTCCACCTCGGGATCTGCACTTCGTTCCAACGTATTTATTTCATTATTTATATATTCGTTTAGGTACTTATTTTTATTGACTCGTAGAAAAAGTATTGTACACAATAGTGTTATAATCAAGCCTTTCTCGTGCTCTCGTGATTATGTATAGTACATTTCGATACACGTATAATTTTTTTTTCGACGAGTGTGAAAGTTGAAGCCCGAGTGAAACGAGAGCGACATTCACCCGAGTTAAAAAGAAGTTTTTACACATGTATCGAACGACTTGTTTCATAACAAGTGCCTTAAAAAGAGAAATTTACGCACGCGTAGCGTGCGCATGCGCGAGACTTAATTCAGAAAGGGAAGAAAATTTGGGATAGAAAGAAAATTTGAATTTGACGCCTTTTTCTACTGACAGATATTGTTCGACGGAGTAGACTAACCAAACTAGTGCTCATTATATTCGTTTTACTGATTAACTACTAGATGAAATGACTACTGAAAATATAATTGGCGATAAAAGCTACTAGGTATAGAATTTTACTTGTACCAAAAAAAAAATCTTACTGTTATTACACAAAGTGGTTGGAAGACCGGTGCAAAGCTTCAAGGTTTAAGCTTTGCACCGGTCTTCAAATTACCCTGTGCATTTTTTTCATGTACTCCAATAAATATAACAAATGAATACTATAAATAAAAGTATACATTTCTAAACGTATGTTCATAGCATAAGGATCAAAGTAGTTATTATATTTACGGAGTCGAAAGTACATCGTCGCTTAGTATATAAAATAAAAATTGAGCTTACAATGTAGGCTATATCGATTTGTGTAAAAATGAGGGATGATATTTATATACTCCCTTATTCATGAACGTTTGTTAAATTAACAAGCCGCTAATAATTGTTTGTCCCTTTCGGTCTTAACAATGTGTCCATAAGAGCAAAAGGAACAAATAATTATTAGCGGCTTGTTAAGTTAACAAACGTTTATGAATAAGGGGGTTCGTTTTCATATGCAGCATAGCGTAATGCTATTATTAGGATATAATTATAACCGAGCGCATAGAATTACATAAGTACCAAAAGTTTACCTATATCCAAAACATTTGTATCCATTATAAAACTTGGAAATTAGGATGTAGATAATATTGTATAAGGCGCGATGGTGTAAGATGAAACGCTTTTCTGAATGGGGAAAGACAAAAAGCCGTCCTTTTGCTGAATGAAGGAAAAGGTAGCAAAAAACAGCTTCATCTTACAAAACCTTCCCCCAATGCACCGTATTTCTTCTTGCATGCCCCAATATAACGGTAGGAGCAGAATGCACAGAAATTATTCCAATATCATAAGCATCATAACATAAGTAGGGCTGCCAACCAAAGATCACAGATATGCGGGATATTCGCGAATTAATTGCGGGACTTGGCTGTAAAATGCGGGACGGCAATGACATTAACATTAAAGAATAATGCTTAATTTCATATCGGTTAAATTTAGTTGCACAGTTATACACTTTCAGTACACGGTGCTCCCAGGCTATAGTCGCCGTCGTCGCGGTACATTCAAATTAACATGTCACAATCTTAAATGCTTTCATTTACATATTCATATTCTTATTTTAGTACTTTCAGTTTAGTATCCCCTAAAAAGCGGGACAACTGGCGTCCCGCGTGAACCTTCTGCGGGACCTATACTTTAGGGCCGCAGAAACGGGACGTCCCGCATATAGCGGAACAGTTGGCAGCCCTAATCATAAGTATCATAAAGCACTGACGCTACCAACTCGTGTGCACGCGACAATTGTCGTGGCCGCGGCATTAGGCTCACGGTAGCTTGAATTTGAACTTGGTAAAAAAAATAAGACGCCAGAAATAGTTTAATAAAATCAGATGTTGTAATTGTGGCGTTGAAAACACATACACAAACAAGTATTATAACTAAATTATAATAATAATAATAACTTATACGGCCTGAGAGTACAATTTTAAGCTTTTTGACGTTTGAACTAGACAGTACGTTCGAAAACTCAATAGTTTCAAACAGATTCATGCACATGAACCTTTCATAATATTATATTCTATATGTTAAAATCCAAATTAAATATCACATTTTGTTGTAAAAGGCTTTTAATTAATAGTTCTAAAAATACGACAAATAAAAACAATAGGAAAATAAAAGTGTTGACACTATATATGTATATGCAAATTTCAATAACATACATAAACACACACATAAAAATCGCCAATAACTACATGAGTCTCATTTTGGAATTATCCTGAATTTTTAAGCATTGCCACGCCAAGATAAATATTTGAGGTTATTGTTTTATTATTTGTTGATTTGTTTATTTTTTGGAAGTTGAGGACTTGCAAATAAATACCTTCTAATTTGTTATGTTTGAGTTTTATTTCGCACGTTTCCTCGCTTTAGTGTGGTGAAAAATGTTGTGTTTCACTCGGCAGCAAAGCTTGTTCAACTCTCGTGCCTTAAAACCCTCGCATCGCTCAAGATTTCATTTTATGAACCACTCGCTACGCTCGTGGTTCAAATTCTGGAATCTTTCGCTTGCTCGGGTTTCAATATTTGCACGAGAGTTAAACAATCACTTTGCTCCCTAGTAAAACAAATAACTATTATTCCATTGCCTAGTAAAATTGTCTGTTTGAAATTTAGAATTCAACAATGCACTTAGTTTAGACATGGAAGTTGAAAGTAGTGAAACTGATCAATAGCTTGTAAAACAATTTTCATGTAGTTTTCAACGCATTTAAACTCCACTCCTGAAAGATAAATAACAGCTAGTTGCCTCTAGCCAAAATGAAAATAAAGTTTTTGAGCAAAACATTCGACTACCGAGAACCGACCGAGTGGAAAAACGGTTAAACGGGATTCAAACGGACTTGGAAAAAATGCACGGACGAGGTAAAGGCTATTGCAGACTGGCTGAATAATAGGTACCAAAAAAATCCCGGTGTTTTCCATGGCACCTAATAGGCATGATGACTGGCAAGTCAAATCAGCATCTTTTTTCGAACTGTCAAAACGATCACCACTATGGAATTTTAGATGAAATACTCAAAAGTGACGTCACGTTTGAGTACTGTCAAATGACCTACTCTTTTAAGTTCTTTTCAATTTATTAAATAGTAGTTCTGTACAAAGTACTGCAATTTACATCTTAGTAATTAATAATTTCGTCGTGCATAATGTTAAATAATTTATTTTAACTACAGTCATCATCGCCATTGATGTCGTAAGGTTATTATAAGGGTGTATCAACTGTTTTGGTGCTGTTTGTAAATTGCCAGTTCACGGAAAACTTCAATACTTAACACTTAATAAGAACGTATTTTCTATTTGTAAAATAATTCATTTACATTATAGATAAATACAGTAACTAATGCCATAGGTTTTCAAATCATGTAACTTTATTTTCCTTAAATTCAACTAGTTGTGACTCAGCCAATACACTTGATATACTTAATGAAAGTAAGAATTTGTCAACTAAGTCAGAGTCACAGTAAATACTTAATACTTATCAAAAATCCTCACTTTTTAAGAGTTTTTTTACAAATATGGTCGCGTAAAGAATATATTATATAATTTATAGGCCCATAATGAAGTTCCCTTAGGCCTCCAATGGCACGATCATAAATTAGGTAACTAACCAAGTAACTGCACGAAAAAAGTTGATTCGCCCATCAATGCGTTTTATTACAAAACCATCTATTTTATATGTACCCGTAGATAGAATAATTATAAGCAACAACTTCTATTAGGAACTATGTTGAAGAGCGTGATTACGATACAATATTTTTGTTCAAATACGCTGGCTAAGCCTCTTTCATCTTATAGTAAAACGAGTTTCTTCCTGTCCTGTACAAACATTGGAAGGTATTCCTTATAATAGAATTCCACTATAAAGGTACCCCTCGTGCCTCTCACATTTTCTCAATCAGTTCGCCAATTCACGGAGACAGCCCTCAAAATGGACAGAGTTACAGTGTGCTCCTCACCAGGAAAGGTAGTCGTAGTACTTTGTAGCGGTACCTACCGTTAGGTTTTCTCGATACGTATAGCAGTAGCCGTACTATGAGATTGCGCAGCGTTATTAATGCGGGTTTACTTTCTAACCAGCTCGCTCGCGCCAACACGCAAGTACGAGCGGATAGAAAGTAAACGCGCGTTAATAACGTAGCAACATCTCATGGTAGGGCTAAAGGCACAGAATTAGATTTGGATAGAAGAAACAAGTTCATTCAATTGTATGGCGGCCGAGCGTGTCAGATTTTGTAATGAAGTTGTTACATGCCTTTGATTTTAAATATGTCTCAGGCCCTTGAGTATTCATATTTTTTTGTGTTGTTGCAATTAATATGACTTAAGGAGGCATTATTAATGTTTTTGTTCACTTCAACTTACAAAATTTGACGCCCGAAAGCTGCAAGTTGCGATTAAAGACGGACAACTCAGTGGATTTCACTGAGTTCATTTGACACGTTAAGTAGATACGTTTGCTTGATCTATGGTATATATGACATCTGTGGCTACAGGCCATCGCGCATAGGCGTATCGAGTAAAACGGTATCCTTTACATTCCAACTCATGGTTCGGCTACTGAAGGCTTGGGTTCACAGAGTTCACCAGTAAGTACCGAGCGCGTGATGTACTTTCTGTCCTTCCCACACATCCTCGCGCATTGGTGCTAGCGAGAAAGTTAGAAATTAAGCGAGTAGGTTCCCTACGCCGCTAGAGGTAAACTCAGAGCTTTTTTTTCAAATCTGATATATATAGGTATAAAACACGGCAGGTACCTACATACGTATATGTACCTACTCTTCCATTAATTATTTTTTCGCAATCGTATCAGAGTACGTAACCATAACACTAATCGCTAACGTTTATAGTAGCGTGCCTATTGTAGTTTTCTCTCTTTGTCACAATTTCTTACTTGTACGAGAAAACCAAATACAGTTTTGTTTTGTTCGCGACAGCGCGTTAGCGTTTGGCATCTTGGCTACGCACCCTGTATTGTATATCTGCCCTTACTCGGCTGTTTTGCAGAATTTTATGAAGGTTCGACCCCTTCGGGACTGCAAGTAGAGGAAGCTCAGAGTAGAAATTAAGTTCCTAATGAATGCTAATTTTATTGCATGATTGCGTGCCTCAAGATTCAGTCCTATGAGAATACAGATATTTATATTGCTGTTAATGTTTGCTAGTGTTTGTCGATGTTCGTGGTAGGACTTCTGCTATGCTATTATTTTATTCACACATTTGACGCTGCGTTCATTAACGAGCTCGACGACGTGACAGCCTTCACTTCGACGTCGAGCGCAGCGCTGCGTAAAACGGTATTCACTAACGCCGAACAGCTCGTCGTCGAACTGTAGGCGGGTAACTCTCGACGCAGTGTAGTTCCAGCTCACGCTGCATTCGTCGCCCAGCGCTAGTGTCGTTTAAAGTGCATTAGTGAATACCATTTTTAGGCTCGACGCTGCCGCAGCGCTGACACAGCGCTGATAGCAAGGCGGTTTCCTTAGTGAATAACACAGCTGACTTGAAGCTGCTAGTTTTGGATGATCTAATATGAAGCACAACAGTGTGCCATTTCCATAAACGACTCCTAACCTAGAATAAAAAACCGGCCAAGAGCATGTCGGGCCACCCTCAGTGTAGGGTTCCGTAGTTACTCAAAAAAGGCTGGGCCGATTATGTTCGAAATAGTTTTGTTTTAAAGTATTATATAAGCCCACTATTCATGATTTTTTGCAATGTTTTTTGGACCTACGGATGTACGGATGAAAAGTTAGAGGGGGGGACACAATTTTTTTTTCTTCTCGAGCGATTATCTCCAAAAATATTGACTTTAGAAAAAACTTTCTGTTGGGATTCCTATTCTCTTTAAGAGACCTATTCAGTGATACCCCACACTATAGGATTACAGCAATTGGGACCCAAAAACCCAAAGGAACCAAAAAAAAATTTTTTTTCTAGTTTTTGTTGTACCAATCTCTTGGCGTGTTTAATATGTATATCTGTACCAAATTACAGATTTGTAGTAGTCACTGAGCTATGCTACGGACAGACGGACAGACAGACATGACGAAACTATAAGGGTTTCGTTTTTGCCATTTTGGCTACGGAACCCTAAAAAGTAGCAAGTTGATCGTATTAATATTTCTATAAGACGACAGAGAAAAATCCTCGAAATTCGTAAATTTCGAGGATTTTTCTCTGTCACTGAAACGAAGGCGTCATTATTAGAGTGAGAGAGACAAATCCTCGAAATTTACGAATTTCTGTTTTCGCGGTAGGGCCGCTTATTACCTCTGGCTAGCTAGATTATAGTAGAGGTTTCGGAATAAAGGGGTGAGAATATATTTTTATAACATTATAATTCTCGAGCGGCGGCCACGTACCGAAACGCGCAGCATGGGTAGCCCCCCCACAAGGTGGACTGATGACCTGGTGAAGGTCGCAGGAGTCCGCAGGATGCTGGCGGCACAGGACCGGTCATTGTGGCAATCTTTGGGGGAGGCCTATGGTCAGCAGTGGACGTCTTTCGGTTGATATGATGATGATGATGATGAACATAATAATTATCTTTGCAGCTGACCGTTCGACATTATATAATAGATAGATACATATAGATACTTATATACATAGACAGCCATGACCAAGGAACAAACATTTGTGATAAATAAATACACAAAGAATGCACTCGCCGGGATTCGAACCCGGAACCTCCAGCTTCGTAGGCAGGGTCACTACCAACTAGGCTACGGAGGCTGACTCTGAACTAATTTGTCTATTTGGATTTCTAGTTTCGAAGAAACATAGTTTCTTCTCTTTATAAAATGGCGTAATAAATATACCTATTACCTCCTTATTAATTTATATTAATATGTACGGTTGTTTGTAAGGTATCTATTTATGGGCTTTCGATGCATTATTCAGGCATCGAAAGTCTGGAGAAATGGATTATTACTATACTCTGTTTGGTTTGGTGTTAAAAAAAAGGTAAACAATCTTGCACTAGGTATCTTACTATTGAAAAATGCATAAAAATCCAAACTAGGTACTTAATGAATCAAAAACAATGTAAAACACTGCATTTCCTTGTTATAGTTATTATGTATATTTGCTAACTTATTTTCTACTCGTAGTTTTCGATAAAAAGATAATAAATAAATATCTTGGGACATCTTACACAAATCGACGTAGTCCCACGGTAAGCTTAATTAAGGCTTGTAATGTGGGTACCAGGCGACGATATAATATATAATAGATAGATACATATAGATACTTAAATACATAGACAGCCAGGACCAAGTAACAAACATTTGTGATAAATAAATACACAAAGAATGTCCTCGCCGGGATTCGATACTGCAAGATTGTTTACCTTTTTTTTAAACACCAAATCAAATAGAGTATGATCAGGCCAACCAAAAATTCCATGAGCTGTCTACATTCTGAGCATATTCAACTAGTTTAGCTACTCGTACTAATCTCCAAAAAACACCTTTGTACCTACAGAACAGTAGACGCATTCGTGAAAAGCTCCTTTCGAGTTGTAAAACTTGTAATCCAGACTACAATATATATTTATTGCAATACACTTCAGGAACGTGAAGTTGCATGCAACTTGAAGCTCAGATTTTAGATCTCATGTCGGTAAATATCAGAAATAGACACGAGAGACCTCCAGACGAAACAAGTATTCACGGTTCGACAATACCACAGAACTTGGTTTGATACAGAATGTTCACTATGAATGATAAGAATGAATAATCAACCACATATGCTAAAAAATACAGTGCCCAATTATGTATTTATTAGTTTACATTTTGCTGTTAGATTTAAAAAAAACGCGCGAATCGAACACTGTCTGTGCACAAAGGGTTCCGAACAATTACCTACACCTACAAAATTAGGTACTTAGATACTATATTATTTAACGCGTATAATAATATCGAACAAAAAACGTCAACAAAAATGGATTAGTTGTGTCAGTGAAATCTTAATAACAAGGTTCTGTGCGAAATCCTAAAAACTATGGTTCGCCCTATGAGGTATTGCAATAAAAGTAATCAAATAATTTGTACATTATCGGGTACGGGTACGGGTAGTCATAATATTGCTGGTTAATAAACAACATACTAGTTGTTTGATATAGCTTGCAGCTACACAATACACGTCTCTTTCTTATCTACAAAATCGGAAATAGACGGGGTGCTGCAAGTTGCTATTAAACAGAAGATGCGCTGAAGCCGTTGGTGCGGTCACTCTACAAGCTCAAAATGAAAAGTGATCGGCACAATCGGTGCATAACTTTACCAAAACTTATCAAGTATAAGTTTAATACTTATACTAAAGTAAGATTTATAAGTAAGATATAAAAAAAATATTTCCATAAAAAATATGCATAACCATACACACAAATACTGGAAATCCGAGATGATAGTTTTTATGAGTAAATAGCAAAGAAAACTATGAGAAAAAGTGTAAATGAAGATCATGTATAAGTATTTTGGGATGAGATGGGACACATACCAAGACAATCGACGGATAGACAGCGTCTTATTAAATTTATTTATTTATTTATGTTAAAGTTTTGTGTCCATCCACAGTGCCGCTGCCGATCACTGCTAATCAGTGACGCAGTGAGCTTTCTGGGCATGTCTACTCTGCGGTGTTGGCCTCTGGCTAGCGATTCCACTTCAACGACTGAAGCACTTTGTTCAATCCTACAGACTTCAATGGCACCCTGAGGCGTATTAGAGAATGAGTAAATACGTATGAGTAGAATACCCTGAACTGTGTTCTTTGACCTTAAATGAAAATCGAAGAAAAATCTGTGAAGCGAATTTTTTGTTGAAGTTTTTGTTTCCAAAGAGATATGTGATACTGTGCTAATGTACAGAATGCTTATTACTAGTATTAAGTACCTATTGGTATTTCTATTAACGTGACTTTCGTTTGCTTTTGTCTATCATTCCTATTAAATTCTGTAGTCCCCAACAAGTTCTGGGCCAGCGTTGGGACCACGCAAAATAGGCACGTTTGATGTCGAGTTGCGGGAAAAATGGCTAGAATACAACAACAACAACAACAACAACAAATTCTGTAGTCACTATCCTGTATGTATTAAGTAACAATAAGCTAAGCGTTCTAAATACTCGTAGAACATCAACGACGCGGCTACGCTTGCAAGATTGGCCAAGAACAGAAATGCCTTTCCAAAATGGGTTAGAATATACGTATTGGCAGTTGACGAAGAAGTGTTAATGTGAATTCGGAAAAATGGTACCTATCATATTTATAAATACCAAAAAGTTCCATAACATTAAGAAGTGGCTACTGTTAAAAGGACTCCTATTAGGGCATTATAGATCGCTTGTAGGTACTTTACATTAAATAAAATAGCAGAAGTACGTGTGAACGAAATGATTGTATTGCTAAGAAGAAAGACAAAGTTTGCCATGTATAAAATACATTTTTAGTGTTGCTAGACTTTGTGTACAACATGGAGTCTGTAACAGCTACTATGATTTTTGTTATGTACAGTCGCCATCAGGCATACTGTAGCAGCTACAGTACTAAAAAAAATCTTAATAATTATAGACCCTTAACGTATCATGACAATAGAGGTCTGGAGATATTTGTGAGAATTGTGAGCACCCTGACCGCTCCCATATATCTGCTGCCGACTGTACATATGACGTTGACGGCTAGTACCTATGCCTACACTGTTTCCCGTAGTTGAGTGCAAAAATACAATGTATAAATACAATTGGGTCAAATTCTTTTCGTTGTATTATTTTGTGTCCCTAAAAAACGTGACGCAGTGGTGATTTTTGTATGAGATGATATTTTGTTTTCAATTTATGGGTTAAAACGTAACGTGAAAAAGAAATAAAAGTGCATCGGATTTTTTTTATACACTGAATCGAACAAACTACTACAAGCGTGACAGAGTGGTATGAAACAAGACAACGAAAAAAATGTTGACCCAATTATAGCTTTATTGCGTCTCGCTATTTAAATTATAATTCAAAGCACAATACAATCGTATCATAGGTACCTATTTAATACCTACAGTAGGTACACTAACGAGCAATGAAATGATATCACCTTGCACTTTTGACTACAAGTTTTCCAATGTCGACGCAATTATTAAGAAAATTATGCCAACTGAAAGTTAATATGTTTCCCTTGCAGAAAATACCAAAAAATTTACTTATTTCTGCGGGCTTCGATGCCTCGCATAAACTTCAAATAGATCTGGGCAGCAACAACCGTTGATTGGGTTGATTCTGACCACTTTCTAATGATGTAGGTAAGCGACGAGTCCTAATTTAATGTTCATTTTCTTCAAGCTTCCCTGATTAAGGGATAAACGGATATGTGTTTTTGATAAGCGACCACCTGACAGGGTGTTTTAGTACCCTTTAAAGAGGGTCAAAAAAGTGATCTCAGCAACGCATACGAGTACATTTCGACCAATCGGGAAAATATTTGTAAACTGAAACATTCCGAACTAATTTACTGAAAAATTAAGTGGGGAAGTGAGATTTTTTCCCCGTGAAGAGAGCCGAAAATAGCAGTTTCTTAACACATTGAGCGCGAGGAACTCCCGAGGGGAGTTCTCTGTGGGAGGTCCAATTTGGCTACAAAGCGGGAAAATCACAGGATCGGCTACGAGCGTAGCGCGTTGCGTTCGTCCGCAATGAAAATGTTAATTTGCCAGATGTGACATTAAGAATATATTCAGTAAAAATGCATTATTAGAACTAAGAGGAAAAAACTTTAATTTCAAGAAGTCAAGGAAATTGGTTTATAACGTACCATTTTGTACTTTGTCACAGTGACAAATTGACAATCATATGGGATTCCTTGCGGCTTTAATAAAAACTATCAGTAGTTATCACTGTGACAAAATCCGTTACCTTTACTGTCCACATAAATGCGAATGACTACCTTTTCATTGCTCGCAAATGTAGCTTGCAAATCTAAATATTGGTTTTGAACGTGCGATTGCACGATTGTTGTCATTTGTTGCCCAATTATCAAATGTATTCAGTGAGCTCCCGATGTCAACTATGCATCGGATCTACATAATGTTTTATTAGTCGTACGGGTGGTTGCTAAATGAGCAATAATTTTCGGTCAGTAATACTAGTACGTAGCCGAGCAATACTCGTATTTGTGTATTTTCAACGTATCTAGTCACTTGTATTCTACTTTGTACGAGTATATCCGTATGATTGTTGGTCGATCAACTTTTTTAGTACCGTTTACTTGTTTAGTGCACAATTAATGATTGTGCAATTTTTGATCTACGGGAACTTCATTATGTATGGACTATATAATATATCTGTACTTTACGCTGCCGTATATGCGAAAATAAAAAAAAAACGGCAAAAAATTTATGGCTTTAGTTACATTATTGATCTGTCATGTATATGAATTATTTTTCGAATAAAAATACGTTCTTATCAAGTGTTACGGAAGTTTTTCGTGAACCGGCAATTTACAAATTCCACGAAAAAGGTTTATTCACTCATTTATTCATATATTAGATCGCGTTCAATTAAAGCTTGAACTTACGTACAGGTCGAATAATGAAGCGAAAATGCCAAGATACCACTAAATGTGTTGCGTTGTATATTCGAACAAATATAATACATCGACATGTATATATCCGACGTTCCATACGTATTCTTAGCGCCTGTGGCTCATAATTTCTTGTTTCATATTTTTATTAATATTACTCTTAAAAATGATTAATATTTATACGAAACTGCAGCCCTAACCGCAAACTACAAAATCCGCAAACGGGGATTTTTCTCTGTCACTCTAATGACGCCCGGGTTAGAACCCCCTGATCCCCGAAATTTACGAACTTCGGTGTTCGCAGTAGCAGGCCTGTTCCCGAAATTGGAATGTATTTACTTTTTATAAATTGTACGTTAGCCAGTATAACTGGACTTTGGGAATTTTAAAATAATGATGGGTCGATTGCAAAAAAATGTACATATTTAAAGGTGCAAGGGAATAAAATTTAGCATCACAATTTTTTCGAATTGTTACGAAGTTAATTTTTATGTAACAGCTTTCGACAGTGAAAAAAGGCTACATATTCAAATGTTCTATGAAGGTGGATTCAGACCAAACGAGAGCATCTAACCCCCTACTCTACCAAATTCGATCGTTACACAAAACGTGATTCGTTGATTTCGTAGAGTGGGGGATAGAATAGCGAATGCTCGTTTGGTCTAAATCCACCTTGAGAGAACAGATCAACAATACGTGCCGTGTGGTGACGGCAGTGCTGTGTGGTGACGGCAGTAAGAATACATTTGTCACCACCCCAACTCTTCCCATGGGTGTCGTAGGAGTCGACTAAGGGACTAAAGTGTCACTGATCATACACTTGACCCGGGTATGTCTAAAAACTACGACCAAGACCACCGGGGATGGGCAGCAGCATCCCTAAAGTGTGGTGGAGACACTGCGATCGCCAACCCGCATGCCAAGCGTGGCGATTATGGCAAAACCCCCCAAAATGAATCCACAAAAAAGGCCGCGGCCCCGAGGTTCCGGCGACCCCCGGTGCCCTGGTTATGGTAGCGGCCAGGGTGCTAGCGGGGTCAGGGGTGCTAAGAATCTCCGGCAAAGATCCGGCTACCACCACCGACGATCCCTGGCCCTGGCAACTTATAACACACGTACACTGCGGACCGACGAAAAGTTAGTGGAACTGGAGGAAGGATTGAGCAAGTTGCGTTGGGACATTGTGGGATTGTCAGAAGTCCGAAGAGAGGGCGAGGACACGATAATCCTAAAGTCCGGCAACTTGCTCTATTTACGGGAGGGCGACCAACAGTCCCAGGGAGGTGTCGGGTTCATCGTCCACAAGTCCCTCGTAAACAACGTGGTGAAGATCGAGAGTGTGTCGGCTAGCGTGGCGTACCTTATACTCAGAGTATCTGGAAGATACTCGCTGAAGGTCATACAGGTGTACGCGCCGACTTCAACACACTCCGACGATGAGGTGGAGGCTATGTATGATGATATCTCAAAAGCCATGCATAGCTCCAGAACCTACTTCACCGTTGTTATGGGGGACTTCAACGCGAAACTGGGCAAGAGAGATGGTGACGAGCTGAGGGTGGGGCAATTTGGGGTTGGACGTCGGAACCGCCGGGGCCATCTGCTGGCTGGTTTCTTGGAGAAGGAGGGACTCTACATGATGAACTCCTTCTTTAAGAAACGCGAGCACAGAAAATGGACTTGGATCTTGGATGAGTCCCGATGGTGCAAGATTGACTTCATCATGTCGACGAAGAGACATATATTCAACGATGTTTCTGTGATCAGTACGGTACGGTTAAAACCGGGAGCGATCACCGCCTGGTAAAAGGCACGTTGAATATATGTCCTAAGCTCTAGCTTGAGCGTTCTAACGCTCGCGACTGATGAAGTATACGCTCCGTTCTGCACTCCATCTCCAAAACTCCGAGAGCTTTCAGCTGGAACTCCAAAACCGTTTCGATTGCCTAGGCGATGATGTGGACGTATTCAACGACGGGTTTGTGGAAGCTGTCCATAGCGCTGGGTGTTTTAAGGCCCAACGGACAAATAAGACCAGAAAGCTCTCAGACTCCACTCAGAAACTAATGGAAAAAAGGAGTGAACTGGTTCTACAATCCTCAGTTGATGCGACTTTATACCGGCAGCTCAACAGACAGATCTCTAAGTCCCTCAAACGCGATATGCGCCAATTCCGTACCAAGTGTATAGAAGAAGCCATCGAGCGGAACAAGGGCTCTAAAGTCTTTGCAAGGGATCTGTCTGTTGGGCAAAGTCAGCTCGCCAAAGTAAAGACTGAGGATGGTAGAATCGTCACATCCAAAACTGAGCTGCTGAGTGAGATAGAGGGTTTTTATGGACAGCTGTACACGTCAACTAGCAGACCCGAAGTTGATCTAGCGGAAAACCACAGATCTAGACTGACCCGACACTATACAGAAGACATCCGGGACATCAGCCTGTGCGAGATTAGAATGGCTCTTGAACAGCTCAAAAATAACAAGGCGCCTGGGGAGGACGGAATTACTGCTGAGCTTCTGAAGGCGGGTGGTAAACCGATCTCTATATTCTCTAACAAAGCCTAATAATATAATTCGATTCTGGGCTGTTGTTAGTTAACTTGTTTTGGTTTTCTAGGTTCTCTAATTCTCTAGTGTGGGGGGCGTCAAACGATGCACTGTGTTTACTATTAAAGGTGTTCACTATAACATAAAAGTAACAATGATTCTGTCAAGTTGAGTCCAGTAGCTACAGACTGATCCAAAGAGTTTTGGGCAGACTGTTTAAGGTCCATTTGCGAGGCGAAGCAGTGCATTGGATCTTATAGAGCAGAAGGAACGCTCATCTTGGTTGGTCATTCAGAGAGAACGAATGTATCAATCATCATTGTTATAACAAAAGTGCTTGCTTTTCACCTTTAGACCCTGGAGAATTTGAGTATTAGCTGTAGCTAGGCATAGCTTGGGGTTAAACTGCAATATAATGATACGCGTATGAATACTTGGTGCTTCTTTTCATCTTTTCCTTTTGTTTGCATTGCAGTTAGGTTCCGAAGCACCGTAAACGTTTAGCTAGTAGTAGTAAGGAAGCCCAACTGATGGGGGCGACCCCACACTGGTTGGTTTAGCGTTACCTCTTTACCCCACCCAAAATTGCTGGAACTGTTAATTTAGCTAGCAGATGTGTTAGGGTTAAAAGCAATAAATTTGTTAGAAGTTCCAGTCAATTGACAGAGGTCACTTAAATGGTCGGGGATTTTCCTCTCTGAGGAATTTTATTTTTATTGTTCCATTCTTCACATCATATATTTTATTATCTGTATTTACTTATCGTTCAACTAACCAATAGACTTCAATTTCAGTGCTTAATACTGTCAAAACTATCTATCTTAATATTCCCTCAAAATCAATAATAACAATGTCACGTTTTTCTTTCAATAAATAGTCATTTCTCTTTATTATTACATGTCCAAATATCTGTTTGTTTTGTGTCCAAAGGTTTAGCTTGTTTCTCATTAAAGAATCTCTGTTACTATACGGTTCACAACATAGGTGTCCTACCCTGGACTAGACGATCACTGGCCAATTTATAATTAAGTTCTTCCCAATTAATAATTAAGTTCAAATTTACCATTATCTTTAATTTATAATTATGTTACGACTTTATTAATGAAGTTTCAATTTATCTCTAAGTTGTCAATGTAATTTTATGTTATAATTTTGTTAATAAAAAAATAATTTAAAATTTTAGTTTTATTTAAAAAAATAGGGGGGGGGGGGTTATTTACATATGGATGTCGATAGAATAGTCGATATTTAACTAAGCACTAGTGACAAATGCATTTTTGCTGTCGTCATCCGGGGTTTGCTAATAACGCCGTGGCAACTCATGGCAGGCACACAGGCAACAGTGGCGTGTGGTCTATGTTTTTACCTACCTACTTAAATAAATAAGTTAGCTTCTTTGCTGCACGCTATGGCTGGTTTCGTAATGATTTTTTTCTTTGGCCCGAATCACGCTTGGTCGTTATTTTTTTGCACTACCGTTAGGGTTTGCAATATCCGCATGTTTTTAATATCCGGATAATATGGATAGTAAAATTTATATTATCCGAATATCCGGATATTTTGGATAATTTCGGATAGTGATAAAATAAAACTACAAAATGATTATAACGGGTATAATTCGTCAACATAAGAGTGATAATTAACATTAAACATTTTAAAACATGTCAGTCATTTAAAAGTGCATGTAATTAATTAACATTGTTTTATTTTTGATGATAAATTAACGATCATATAATTATTAACCTAATCAATCAACGAAAGCATCATTATAATCATATAAAAACAGTTGTATAAAATATCTAAAATCGATATGTTGTACATACTTATTTCAACATTTTTATAAATATAAAGATATTAATTATAAATATTAGATGTCATATACCAAAGAAAAACGACCAAGATCACCTATGTCCGAGTTGGGGATCGAACCCACCTCGATCCCCACCTCGGACATAGGTGATCTTGGTCGTTTTTCTTTGGTATATGACATCTAATATTTATAATTTATATAGTATTAAATAGTGTGACTACTGGAGAAAAATTAAATGTACAAATCAAAATATTTAGTTAATAAATAATTTGATTTGTGGTTTCGCAATATGGTTCTATAAAGATATTAATAAAGTGTTACAAAAAAAACCGCCTAATAAATGTGTCAATCCTATTTCACTACAAAAATTATCACAGAACAATCAACTAAAAATTAAAGTATTTGGTACTATCATTACTTAAAATCCAAAGAACATTTTACCGTTTTATTTTTCATTGTTTTTTTTTCATGTGACACAATAAAAAATCAAAAAAGGGATATACATATATGAATGCAAACAATCAACAAAAACAGAATCAACAAGAATTATATGAAAACAATTAACGAACTGTAGGACAAATCAACAAAATTATCTCTACGACCTCAAATAATCATCGACAATAGAAATCAGAATATTTAACTCTTATTGATTCGTTATATTTTTACTCGTCCTGTTTCAGCGCCTGGGAATGCATGCTGAGCAATTCTTTCTTTGTGTGCATCCACAAGTTTAATTGATAATAGGCTTCGCCCTTGCGACAGTTTTTCGATCATAAATTTCATGGCAACTTCGGCCGTTAACAGATTTGCATCACGTTGTGTACTTGTGTCTGCGTATTCTTACACATTATAATTATTTGAAAAGGTAGTAAAAATAGTTTGAACTGTGATTTTTGTTTAGCTAAAAATATCCGTTATTCGGATATTTAGAGTTTCACTATCCGGATAATTTTGAATGTTATTTTAGGCGGATATCCGGAAAATCCGAATAGTGGATTATCCGGATTGCAAACCCTAATTACCGTTTGTAATCATAATTTCATGTTTGAAAAACTTCCCGGTCAAACATCGAAAACACGTTTAGTTACCAGCGGCCCTACCGCGAAAAACGAAAATCGTAAATTTCGAGGTTTTGTCTTTCTCACTCTAATGACGTCTTCGTTTGAGTGACAGAGAAAAATCCTCGAAATTTCCGAATTTCGGTTTTCGCGGTAGTAGGCCTGACTTCACCTCTCAAATTAAATGTTAGGAGCATATTCTTGAAGGGCTTATTTTTGTATATTTTTTATGGGGCGATGTATAATAAAGAATCGCTTCATTTAATTTACATTTAGGCTCATTACAAAAGTACTAAGTACTCAGTACTATTATTTATTTAGACGAATTTCGAAAATAGGTAGTTATAATAAAGTACCTATTACGAATGCCTATTTTTAGTCAAAGAATATTGTAATGTCCTTTTCAAAGGATCAAAATAGGTAATAATTATTTAAAGCCAACTTTATAGCAAGAATACAGATAGACGTCTTAAGCCCGCCATGTTTTGAAACGAGAATGGAAACAGCTGTCAAAATGACATCTCAGATAATTATTACACCAACATTCTGTTCTAAATTCTAAATACTGCGCTTAAGAGCTCCGTTTTCAATGATTTAATAAAACCCGTTTGCTAAGCTTTTCGAGTTTCATTAATTGAATCATAATCTACCAAACAATAAATAAATGTTTAGGGAAACAAATATAAAGGCCGACTTGCGTGGGTGACATTAGGTTTAAAGGGTTAGCAGATATTCTAACCCTCTTATTCATAAACGTTTGTTAACTTAACAAGCCGCTAATGATTGTTTGTCCCTTTTGCTCTTATAATAATAATAATAATAAAAAAAAAAATAAAAAAAAAAAAAAAAAAATAAAAAAAAAAAAAAAAAAACCGCTGTGACAGTGACAGACGTGTTTGTATTACGATTTTGATAAATATTTATTTTATACGCGTTTTATACACCACAATTGCGATAAAACCATCCAAGTGACCCTGATAATGACGAAGATGTTAATATTACACAAAACTAACAATGAAAGTAGTCACAAAGTCGCAATTACCATTTTGACATTTGACATGTTGAACACGGCTAGACGCGTACAAGGAAATTAATTTAAACCGAATGCAAACAAGAAGTCGAACTAAAGCGGATTCCACCAGAAGCGCACGACCTCCACCTTCGCCCGCCTCGTCCAGCTCTCCGTCCACATCGTCGTCGGGCGATGAATTCGCCACAGCGCCCGACACAGACGGATCCAGCGACGAGAGCGGGCCGCCGCCGCCGCCGCCGCCACGACCACCTGCGCGACGAGGGCGGCCACCGCTGCCGGCACGCTTGGGGCCCGCGGGACATCCTGCCCCGCCCACGGCTCCCGCTGCCAGTGGTGTAGTGCGTCGCATGCGATGGACTCAGGAAATAAATGAGAACTGCATGCGCGCCTACTACGAGGCTACAGAGGGGGGAACCAGACTAACCGCGTACCGTTCCAGGCTTCTGCCTCTGTTTCAGGCTCTTGAACCCGCCATCGCCGTATCGGAGCAACGACTAGCGGATCAGGTGCGGGTCATCCTACGTTCTAAACGTTTGGATGACTCGACACTTGATCGGCTTCGCCTGCAGGCTCTCTCGACTCGCGCAGCTTCCACCTCGGCGCGGGACCCGCCCGCCACGTCGCCGGATCCGGGGCCAACACCCGACCTGGCACCGGGGGCGCCGCGGGTTGATCCCAGTGCCGATGAGGAGTATTTCGCGAGTCAGAGTGTAAGTACTGCAACTGATGAGCATCTGAGGAGGACTTTGGAGGAGGCGATTATGGAATATCGCTCCACACCCAATTCTAGGCCACGGTTACCACGCTTGCCCATGAATAGACGCAATCTAGCGTTAATGGGAGCCCTAAACGCTTTACTGGAGCCGTACATACGGTCCAGTAAAGATTTGGACGATACGCACTCGATCATGTACTGTGGGGCCATCGCGGCGTGCCGTGTTGCTCGAGTCAAGTTTCCGGACGCTGACCGTGCACCTAGGACCGCCGGGGGTGTCCCCGCATGGCAAGTGCGGATCGAGCGTCGTATCGACTCGTTTAGGACCCTCATTGCAAAGCTGATCTGCTTCAGGGGGGGCAATAACCGCCCCCGAGTAATGCGCTTTGTGAACCAGGCGTTCGCGGGAACGGGCATCATGCCCTGCGACTACATGGCCAACCTCACAGAGCGCATTGACTTTCTGAAGCAGAAAGTTTATGCATGGGCAAGCCGTATCCGCCGCTACAGAGAGCGTGTGGATCGATTTCAACAGAACCGCCTCTTCCAAAGTGACCAAAGGAAGTTATACCGAAGGTGGGAGGGAACCGATCATCATTTGTCCGACGCGCATCTGCCGGATGCTACTGCCATGACTGATTTCTGGCGTAGCATCTGGTCGGTACCCGTCGGACACATTGAGGGCGATTGGATGAACGTTGTTGAACGTGAGTGCGAGACCATCGAACCTATGGAGGCAGTTGTCATCAGCCCCGATGACGTAAGTTGTGCCATCCGACCTGCCCAGAACTGGAAAAGTCCTGGACCGGACGGATTGCACAACTTCTGGCTAAAATGGTTTCGGTGTTCCCACTCGCGATTAGCAGCGCAATTCCAACAAGCCATTGAGCTTGGTTCCCTGCCTCCTTCCTTAACAACAGGTGTAACCTTCCTGCTCTACAAGTCCGGTAGTACCACGGAACCGAAAAACTACCGACCCATCACGTGCTTGCCTACACTCTACAAGCTCCTTACATCCATTTTGAGAGCAAAAATTAACACGCACATTGTTGCGAACAATGTTCTGGCCTCTGCTCAAAATGGATGTAAGGTTGGGTCCCGTGGTACTAAAGAGCTCCTCCTCATCGACATGACTATTTGCCAGCAAGTCCGGCGTAACAGAGGGGCCCTCTCCGCTGCTTGGATTGACTACAAGAAGGCCTATGATTCGGTGCCTCATTCATGGTTGGGAAGGATCTTGGAGCTGTATAAAGTTGATGCGGCTTTAAGATCCTTTCTCGGCGCGTGTATGGGGCAGTGGACCACAGTCCTTCGTCAACCAGGAGGCGGAGATGACCTCTCTGGCCCGCAGGACTTCATAAGGATCGAGCGAGGAATATTCCAGGGTGACAGTCTGAGTCCCTTATGGTTCTGCCTAGCTCTGAATCCCCTCAGCACCCTGCTGAAGAATTCAGGACTAGGTTGCCGGCTTCGGAGAGAGGGTGAAGTCATTTCTCACCTTCTGTATATGGATGATCTCAAATTATTTGCGCCAAACAGCCAAGACTTGTTGGAACTACTGCGAACCACAGAAGTTTTCAGTAGTGCCATCAATATGGAGTTTGGTGTCGATAAGTGTGCGGTTATGCATGTGCAGCGGGGGAAAGTAGTAAATTCAACAAATTTACAACTTTCTGAGACAATGTCGTTCAGATCTATCTCGGAAGCAGAAACCTATAAATACCTTGGTATGTCACAGTCTTTGGGTATTGAAGATATGGGAATTAGACAGGCGGTGAAGGAGCGCTTTTTCAGCCGGCTCACAAAAGTACTTAACAGTCTTTTGTCAGGAGGCAACAAAGTGCGCGCCTTCAACGCCTGGGTAATACCCATACTCACATACTCCTTTGGCATACTAAGGTGGACTCAGACCGAGCTGGACGCCCTGGATCGAAGGGTCCGTACACTGCTTACCACACATCGAATGCTACACCCGCGCTCATCAGTTATGAGATTGTACATCCCGCGGAGGTGTGGGGGCCGCGGCTTCTTAAATGCCAAAAACCTCCACAACCGCGAGGTGTACAATCTCAGAAATTATTTCCTAAACAATGAGTGCGGGATGCATCGTGATGTGGTGGCAGTAGACCGGAACTTCACGCCGCTCTCCTTGGCAAAAGAGAACTGGCGCAGACCTGTGGTACTAAGCACCGACGACCGCAAGGCGGTATGGAAGAGCAAGGAGCTACACGGGCGGTTCTACAAGGCCCTCATGGGACCTGACGTAGATCTGCTCGCGTCGGTGAACTGGCTACGATTCGGGGACCTCTTCGGAGAAACCGAGGGTTTTGCCTGTGCAATTGCTGACGAGGTTATCATGACGAATAACTACCGGAAATATATCCTGAAGGACGGTACGGTCGACATTTGTCGGGCATGCCGCCGTCCCGGGGAGTCACTCAGGCATATTATTTCCGGGTGTTCTCAGATTGCTAACACCGAGTACTTGCACAGACATAACCTCGTAGCCAGTATTATACACCAGCAGCTTGCTCTTCAATACGGCCTTGTGGACGTCGAAGTGCCATACTACAAGTACACAACTGCACCAGTTCTCGAAAATGGTCGTGCCACGCTCTATTGGGATCGACCTATCATCACGGACAGGACTATTGTAGCCAATAAGCCTGATATCGTGCTGGTAGATCGATCGCAGCGCCGGGCTGTGCTCGTCGACGTCACCATCCCCCATGATGAGAATCTCGTGAAGGCTGAGAAGGACAAGTCCAGTAAGTACCTAGACTTGGCCCACGAGATAACTGCCATGTGGGATGTTGACTCGACGATCATAGTCCCGATGGTCGTTACAGCGAACGGTTTAATAGCGAAGAGTCTCGACCAACATCTTAAGAGTCTCTCGCTAGATGGCTGGGTCAAGGGTCAGATGCAGAAGGCGGTAATCCTGGACACGGCCCGGATAGTCCGTCGGTTCCTCTCTCTGCGACCTTAACCACCGGCAGCTTGGGCCCGCCCCGTTGCCGGCGGCACCCTAGGTTAGGTTTGTATAATGTGTTTATATTTTATATTGTTTTTGTATGTTGTATTGTATTTTACTTTTATAACCATATTATAACAACCTAGCCTAAGAGAATATTTAAATAAATGACATAATAATACAATTTAGAATTTTTTCTGTTCTTTTTTATAAAAAATGTATTTATTGGCCGTTTCGATTCTACTTTGTACAATTTTAGTAGTACAGATGATACCCGTGATGACTACTCATATACTCGGACCTACACGCCAACATACATAAAGACAACAGGAAATCATGCAAACGCGAAGTAAAACACGTCAAGCGTCCACACTATCCGCACGCCCACCACCTCCGTCCGCATCGTCCTCCTCCTCCTCTTCGGAATCGTCGTCGGGTGAAGAATTCGCCACTGCACCCGACACCAGCGAGTCGAGCGACGAGCGCGGACCGCCGCCGCCGCCGCCACGACCACCTGCGCGGCGAGGACGGCCACCGCTGCCGGCACGCTTGGGGCCCGCGGGACATGCTGCCCCGCCCACGGCTCCCGCTGCCGGTGGTGTAGTGCGACGCATGACATGGTCTCAAGCTATGAATGAGAATGTCATGCGCGCCTACTACGGGGCTACAGAGGGAGAAACTAACCTATCCGCGTATCGTGTCCGGATGCTTCCTCTGTTTCAGGCTCTTGAACCGACCATAAATGTGACTGCGCAGCGATTATCGGATCAAGTGCGAGTCATCCAACGATTAAAGCGGCTGGATGACTCGACACTTGATCGGCTTCGCCTGGAGGCTCTCCCTGTTCGTGCGGCCTCCGCTTCGGCGCGGGACCCGCCCGCCATGTCGCCGGATCCGGTGCCGGCACCCGACCTGGCACCGAGGGCACCGCGGGTTGATCCCAGTGCCGACGGGGATGACGTTACGAACCTGAGTGTGAGTACTTCAGACAATGAGCAATTGAGGAGGACTCTGGAAGAGGCGATTATGCAGCATCGCTTCACACCCGACTCTAGGCCACGATTACCACGTTTGCCCATGAATAGGCGCAATCTAGCGTTGATGGGAGCCCTAAACGCTTTACTGGAGCCGTATATACGATCCAGTAAAGATTTGGAAGATACGCACTCGATCATGTACTGCGGGGCCATCGCGGCGTGCCGTGTTGCTCGAGTCAAGTTTCCGGACGCTGACCGTGCACCTAGGACCGCCGGAGGTGACCCCGCATGGCAGGTGCGGATCGAGCGTCGTATCGACTCGTTTAGGACTCTCATTGCAAAGCTGATCTGCTTCAGGGGGGGTAACAACCGCCCCCGAGTAATGCGCTTTGTGAACCAGGCGTTCGCGGGAACGGGTATTGCACCCCGCGACTACATGGCCAACCTCACAGAGCGCATCGACTTTCTGAAGCAGAAGGTTTATGCATGGGCAAACCGTATTCGCCGCTACAGAGAGCGTGTGAATCGATTCCAGCAGAATCGCCTTTTCCAGAGTGACCAAAGGAAGGTTTACCGAAAGTGGGAGGAAACCGACTACCGTGTGTCCGACGCGCGGTTGCCGGATGCTACTGCTATGAGTGATTTCTGGCGTAGTATCTGGTCAGCGCCCGTCGGACATACCGAGGGTGAATGGATGACCGTTGTCGAACGTGAATGCGAGACCATCGAACCTATGGGGGCAGTTACCATCAGCCCCGATGACGTAAGTTGTGCTGTCCGCACGACTCAGAACTGGAAAAGTCCTGGGCCGGATGGATTGCACAACTTCTGGCTAAAATGGTTTCGGTGCTCGCACTCACGATTGGCAACGCAATTCCAACAAGCCCTCGAGCTCGGTTCCCTGCCACCTTCCTTAACAACTGGAGTAACCTTCCTGCTCTACAAGTCCGGTAGTACCACGGAAGCGAAGAACTACCGACCCATCACGTGCTTGCCCACACTGTACAAGCTCCTTACATCCATTTTGAGAGTAAAAATTAACACGCACATTGTTGCGAACAATGTTTTGGCTCCTGCTCAAAATGGATGTAGGGTTGGGTCCCGTGGTACTAAAGAGCTCCTCCTCATTGACATGACCATTTGCCAGCAAGTCCGGCGTAACAAAGGGGCCCTCTCCGCTGCTTGGATTGACTACAAGAAGGCCTATGATTCGGTGCCTCATTCATGGTTGAAGAGGGTCTTGGAGTTGTATAAAGTTAATGCAACTTTAAGATCCTTTCTCGGCGCGTGTATGAGGCAGTGGACCACAGTCCTTCGTCAACCAGGAGGTGGAGTTGGCCCCTCTGGTCCGCAGGACTTTATAAGGATCGAGCGAGGAATATTCCAGGGTGACAGTCTGAGTCCCTTATGGTTCTGCCTAGCACTGAATCCCCTCAGCACCCTGCTGAAGGATTCAGGACTAGGTTGCCGGCTTCGGAGAGAGGGTGAAGTCATTTCTCACCTCCTGTACATGGATGATCTCAAATTATTTGCGCCAAATAGCCAAGACTTGTTGGAGCTACTGCGAACCACAGAAGTTTTCAGTAGTGCCATCAAAATGGAGTTTGGTGTCGATAAGTGTGCGGTTATGCATGTGCAGCGGGGGAAAGTAGTAAATTCGATAAATTTACAGCTTTCTGAGACAATGTCGTTCAGATCTATCTCGGAAGCAGAAACCTATAAATACCTTGGTATGTCACAGTCTTTGGGTATTGAAGATATGGGAATTAGACAGGCGGTGAAGGAGCGCTTTTTCAGCCGGCTCACAAAAGTACTTAACAGTCTTTTGTCAGGAGGCAACAAAGTGCGCGCCTTCAACGCCTGGGTAATGCCATACTCATATACTCCTTTGGCGTACTAAGGTGGACTCAGACCGAGCTGGACGCCCTGGATCGAAGGGTCCGTACACTGCTCACCACACATCGAATGCTACACCCGCGCTCATCAGTTATGAGATTGTACATCCCGCGGAAGTGTGGGGGCCGCGGCTTCTTAAATGCCAAAAACCTCCACAACCGCGAGGTGTACAATCTTACAAACTATTTTCTTAGCAATGAGTGCGGGATGCATCGAGATGTGGTGGCAGTAGATCGGAACTTCACGCCGCTCCCCTTGGCAAAAGAGAACTGGCGCAAACCTGTGGTACTAAGCACCGAGGACCGCAAGGCAGTATGGAAGAGCAAGGAGCTACACGGGCGGTTCTACAAGGCCCTCACGGGACCTGATGTAGATCTGCTCGCGTCGGTGAACTGGCTACGATTCGGGGACCTCTTCGGAGAAACCGAGGGTTTTGCCTGTGCAATTGCTGACGAGGTTATCATGACGAATAACTACCGGAAATATATCCTGAAGGACGGTACGGTCGACATTTGTCGGGCATGCCGCCGTCCCGGTGAGTCACTCAGGCATATTATTTCCGGTTGTTCTCAGATTGTTAACACCGAGTACTTGCACAGACACAACCTCGTAGCCAGGATTATACACCAGCAGCTTGCTCTTCAATACGGCCTTGTGGGCTTCGAAGTGCCGTACTATAAGTACACACCTGCGGCAGTTCTCGAAAATGGTCGTGCCACGCTCTATTGGGATCGATCTATCATCACGGACAGGACTATTGTAGCCAATAAGCCTGATATCGTGCTGATAGATCGATCCCAACGCCGGGCAATGCTCATCGACATCACCATCCCCCATGACGAGAACCTCGTGAAGGCCGAGAAGGACAAAGCCAGTAAGTACCTTGACTTGGCTCACGAGGTAACCGACATGTGGGAGGTTGATTCGGCGATCATTGTACCGATAGTTGTTTCTGCGAACGGTCTCATAGCGAAGAGTCTCGATCAACACCTTAAGAGACTCTCGCTAGGTGGTTGGGTCAAGGGTCAGATGCAGAAGGCGGTAATCCTGGACACGGCGCGCATAGTCCGGCGGTTCCTCTCCCTGCAGCCCTAACCACCGGCAGCTTGGGCCCGCCCCGTTGCCGGCGGCACCCTAGGTTAGGTTTTTTATAAAGTATTTATGTGTTTTGTATTGTTTTTGTATGTTGTATTTTATTTTAATTTTATAAATATTGTTATAAAAAGCCTAACCTAAGAGATATGAGAAATAAAGTGTATAATAATAATAATAATAAAACACCTAGCCTAAGAGAAAAGATCAATAAAGGAAATAATAATAATAATAATCCATTTATTTTCAGGCATCGAAGGCCCATAGATACATACCTTACAAACTAACATACATATTAACATAAATTATTAATCTAAGTTATTTTGGCGACATAACAGGAAGTCTCTGTTTCGTCGCCTGATCCGGCGTAGGATTTGGCAAACTTCCACGGAACCGCCGAAACACTACCCCCTTCGGCCAGAAGTCGGCGCTTGCGATGGTGTCCTGCAGCGACCGCGGCACGCGCACCACAAACGAGCTGAAGTGCACGTAGTGGCGCGACCGCAGCTGGAACACCCTTAAGTCGAAGCGGGTCTTCTTGCGAATATATTCCACCACATCATTGGCCGTAGCGGAATAATGCAGGCGCGACACATAAAGCGCCTTGTTCGGAAGGGCAACACGCAGACCAGATGTATTATCCAAGTCCACATTGTTAAGACCGAAAGGGACAAACTATTATTAGCGGCTTGTTAAGTTAAGAAACGTATGAATAAGGGGGTAAATAAATAAATATCTTGGGACATCTTACACAAATCGACCTAGTCCCACGGTAAGCTCAATTAAGGCTTGTGATGTGGGTACCAGGCGACGATATACAGATATAATAGATAGATACATGTAGGTACTTAAATAGATAGATAGCCATGACCAAGGAACAAATATTTGTGATAAATAAATACACAAATAATGCCCTCGCCAGGATTCGAACCCGGAACCTCCAGCTTCGTAGGCAGGGTCACTACCAACTAGGCTACGGAGGCTGACAAATTCTGAGATTATAAATTAATAATAGGTACAATTGATACTCAAAGGTGGTCGTAGGTATTTCGCTCGCCAAGCCCATGGCAAATTTTCCTTCAACAGACTCTCAACACCGTCCCCAAATGACGGTGCAACGACCGTCCCACCATCGTGGGATGCGACCCGGCCACAGCTGCAGTAGCGGAAGCGCGCGAGCCACACATACTCCGGGAGGAGAATCGTTTGTATATTCATTCGGTGGTCGTAGGCTTCATTTTCCCCTACAGTGACATATATCACCAACGTTGGCCGGGTGTTCGAATTAGTCGGACCACAAGAACATCACATCATCAGCCAAGGATAGTCCACTGCTGGACGTAGGCCTCTCCTATTAACTATACGTATAGACGCATTAGGAGGTAAATGCCCATAATCGCCACGCTTGGTAAGCGGATTGGCGATCGCAGTAATGTGTTCACTATGATGACGCTGCTGCGCATCATCAATATTTTGTCAAATAACGGTCAGTGACACTTCAATCCCTTAGTCGACTCTTACGACACCCGCAGGAGGAGTTGGGGTGATGACAAATGTATTCTTATTGCCGTCACCACACGGCTAGTAAGGGTCACGGTCCATACAAAGTTGAGAAAAATTGTGCGCTGCGAGTTACAGTTTTGTAATTTTAACCAGAGCTAGAGGGTCTCAAAATAGTTGTTTTTAGATGTGGAGGGAAAACCAATTCCCCCCCTGAGCGCGGGGGGAGGGGGGTGAATGTGCATGCGGAAGGGTTGCGTTTAATATTTTTTTACTAATTAATAAGGCCTATTATGCATTGTTTAGTATCATTTTCGTGTAAAACGGACCTGAAAAATCCATTTTTTATCATAAACATGAGCAATTTCATATAAAAATGTAGATTTTTTGGAGTAAAAGTAATAAAGTTATCGTTTTTATTTTAATTTAAGCGTCATATAAGTATTAAAAAACAAACTTATCCAATTTAAAAAAATAGTGTAAGGTAGCATATTTATTGCAGTTTTTAAAAATATACACATTTTGTAGTCTTTCATACAAAAATTCACTGAAAAAAAAATTTTCCTGACGCGTACCTCCAACAAAAACTTCCGCGTAACCTCAAAAAAGAGACTTTTGTGTCGGCAACTGCTCATAGATTATACATATTTTTGTACTTGCATATTATTGTTCATATTACAATTGTAAATATTTATTGATATGAAAGTAACTTGAATATTTTCTGATCTTTTTTTTTTAATTATCTAAGTTTATTAAGATTTTTATTTGTTCAGATTCTATTTTTAGATTTTATCGATTATTGTATACCGCATTTATATTATATATCTGGTCTATCTGATCACATGTATGATATATAGTATCTGATCAGATGAATCGGAATGGGTAATCATTTTTACAAGTGTCATTGGGTAATGTTCTCATTACCAAAGACAATAAAGGTAATTTTCACTAACCGGGACTAAACAAGTAACCCAGTTCACCCACGTTAAAAGTTTATATCATATGGAATTTGACAATCAATTGTTAAACGTTTACTTCATAAATCATCATTATTACCATATCAGCCGAAAGATGTCCACTGCTGAACATAGGCCTCCCCCAAAGATTGCCACAATGACCGGTCCTGCGCCAGTCGCATCCAGCGGACTCCTGAGACCTTCACTGTCCACCTTGTGGGGGGCCTATCCACGCTGTGCCTTCCACCTGCGAGGCCGCCGCATTGGCCATCGGTTCTACGTGCAATGTGCCCCGCCCACTGCCACTTTAGTTTAGTGATTCGGAGAGCTATGGACCTATACTTTGGTTCTGCTGCGGATCGTCTCATTTCTAATACGACCTCGCGGAGATACTCCCTCTCCAGCTCTGTGGGTGACTTTAAGCTTTCTTATGAGGCCCATTCTAAGCGACAACGTTTCAGTACCGTATGTCATCACTCTTTTAAATCTTTGATCAGTGTGTGTTGCCACACTGATCAAATACTTTTGTCTTCAAGAACTGCGGAATATTGGACGAAAAGTCGTATGTGTCGTAGCTTCCCAAACGCTGCTCAACCTAGTCGGATTCGATGATTGACCTCTTACTCAAAGTTGGACCTACCTAACTGGGTAGCTTGTCCTAGGTATATTATAGTCGTATACACCTTCGAGTTTAGTCTCCGATTGTAACGGGAGTTTTCGTCTTATCCATGTTAATCCTAAGACGAACTCACTCGAAGGCGCTACTGAGGTCAGCGAGCATCGTACGCAAATCTTCCAAGGTCTCAGCCAAGAACACCGTATCATCAGCGAATCGAAGGTGAGTGAGGTACTCGCTGTTTATGTTGATACTCACCTTTTCCAGTCCAGTCTTAAAGACATCTTCCAGTGCAGCGGTAAACAGATTAGGGGAGATGACGCCTGACTCCTCGCTGCAGTATAATATGCTTCAAGCTCTGGTCTTGGAGTCGGATTAACATAGTGGTGCTTTCGTACAAACACCTCAATATTTCGTCTACTTGGTACCGTTAAAGAGACTGTAGTACTGCCCAGAGTTTCGATCAAATCGAAGGCCTTGGGGGTTACCATGACATACTAATGCGATTCAGTTTAGGTTCAGGGAAAGGGCATTGATACACGACTCGTATAGCCTTGTCCCTTTCTCTCGACCTAAATTAAACCGCATTAGTACGTGTCGTCATGGAAACCCCCCTTATCGTAGTTCACAAACGCTAAACGCTAAACAGAGGGGCAGGTTATACCTATTCCTCGGTCTTCTGTATAACATTTACGAAACGCCAATTCGGAAACCGGCTTGTTCGGGAGGCTGGAAGTCATCAAGCCTGCGTGCAAGACGATTCGTAATGACGTAATGACTTTTGAAAACATCTTATAAATTTATATGGCTCGGAAGTGAGATGGATCAGTACCTAGTTCTTAACTATATAATATAAGGCGTTGTCACCTTTTTTCAAGAACAGTACCACCACTCTTCTGTTTCATGCCTAAGGCGTTGTCCCTTCCGGAGTTGAACAACTTCTGAAGGGTCATAAGGATTGGTTTACCACCTGGCTTCAGATGCTCAGCTATAATTCCGTCTTCCCCAGACGTCCTGTTATTTTTGAGCTGTTCAAGAGCCATTCTAATATCACATAGGTTGATGTCTCGGATATCCTCTGTATAGTGCCGGGTCAGTCACTTACTTCATAAGAAATTTATCAATTATCAAATTCCGTGTGAAATAAACGTTTAACCCGGGTTGCTTGGTTAACCCAGGTTGATGCAATTTGCCCTAACAGACATTATGGAGTATTTTGTTTACGCAAAATCGCTAAATTCCCACAGTAGAAACGTACTGTCTACAATAAGTCAAAGCAACGTCCCTTTTTTATTCGAGGTACGCGACAGATGCAATTTTTTTACAAGTTATTTTTGCATGGAAAGTTCCAAAAAGTAAACATTTTTAAAAACTACAATAAATATGCTATCTTGTAGTATTTTTTTTATTTTCATATATTTATTTGGTAATACTTAAATAACGCAACAATCAAAATAAAAACGGTGATTATTTTACCTTTATACCAATAATATTTTTTTTATATATGAAAATCCTCATGTTTATTATCAAAAATGAATTCCCCGTGTCTGTTTTATATGAAAATGATACCAAACAATGAATAGTAGGGCTAAATATTAGACGAAAAAATTTTAATCGTTACCCTTCCGTTTGCACATTCACCCCCCTCCCCCCTCGTTCAGGGGGGGAATTGGTTTTCCCTCCACATCTAAATTTTTTTATTTTTATACCCTATAGCTCTGGTAAAAATTACAAAACTGTAACTCACAGCGCACAATTTTTTCCATTTGGACCTCTACTAATAAGATTCGGTCAAATAATATTTGCCGAACTATAGCTTATACAGTATGCTTAACACATGATTGGCGCGACAGTATCTCGCCGCGAGATAGTCTATCCGTCCCTCTTTTGTTAATATAGCTAGTGAAGGACGGGAGATCTATCTCGCGGTGACATACTGTCGCACCTATCATGTGCTAATAGCTGGAGAGCCAGTGAACCCTGAGAGTAACGGTCTTCCTGTAAGGTTAGAAATTTGTATACTAACGGTTTATGGAATTCTAAGAGCAATAGCCATGACCTGGCAGGCGTCAGCCCTGCACGTCATCAGGCCCTTTATTTTTTGAACTGTTAAGTAAATTGGATTTCAAAACTTGTTTCTGTAAGTTTGAAAAATTTATAGAATAAAGTTAATTTATTGTACATCTTAAAAAAAAAATTGACAGGCGATTACAATAAGCAGAAGTATATGACAGGTCAATTAGAAAATGCACAGTTGATGAGGTAAAATAAACTTCATCCTGTATACTCGAAATTTTTACATGTCTTCAAATGAAGGTCTCGGAGTAAGTATGTGCAAGCAGAAGCTTATTGTAATCGCCTGTCAATTTTTTTTTAAGATGTACATTAAATTAACGTTATCCTATAAATTTTTCAAACTTACAGAAACAAGTTTTGAAATCCAATTTACTTAACAGTTCAAAAAATAAAGGGCCTGATGACGTGCAGGGCTGACGCCTGCCAGGTCATGGCTATTGCTCTTAGAATTCCATAAACCGTTAGTATACAAATTTCTAACCTTACAGGAAGACCGTTACTCTCAGGGTTCACTGGCTCTTGGACTATAAGCGTGCAGTGCACGTAGCAACGCATTTGCTCCATACATTTTATCGTCACTATCCATGGCGTGCTACGACGTAGCGCTACGGACGTAGATTAGCTCCGAGTAGGGCTTCCAATTCGAATTTTCGAATACTAAAAAACATCCAATTTCAGTTCTTTTTAGTGTTTGACGTATTAGGTATTCGAATATGGCTTTTATTACCCTAAAATTAAAATTAAGACACTGTATAGCAACAATTACTACGTTTTAATACGAATTTTGCATCAATGCTATTACATTATTGTATTAGAAAACTATTAGGGCACTTTTTTACGAATTTTCTTGAAATACGGGTACACTTTAGTAAAAAGCATTTATAAGTAAATTAATCTATCGGACAAGGATATAGTTACCTGCAACGTGATAATATCTAGTTATCTTTGTTGATTGATTACTGTGGTATAACATGTCTTATAGAAATATTTGACATAAATATACGAGTGAAAGTAATTTTACTTACATTTTCAACTGTTTGTTTTAGTCTGAAAACTATTCGAATATCACAAAAACAAAACCGAAAAATCCAATATCTGAGACTTACGAATATATTTTTTTGCAAGCCCTAGCTCGGAGTGACATAATCATGAAGGAGGTATGCGAACTTTAGCCAAAATGATGACAATTATATTCAATGTTACGTTCCTATAAAATGATTTGATAAGAGAATAGAGTGCGTAGCCAAGATGCCAATAGGTAACGCTCGGCAGCGTAGCGTAGTACTCTCTCTGTCACACTTCATAACTAGCGACAAAGACAGTTGCTTCGTTCGCTACTGAGTTTTAGCGATTGGCCTAGCTAAAGCTTACGAGCTTTTCTTCCATGATAATATCGAATTATTTTATTTATTTATTGAATTACTTGACACAATTTGAATCAAAAAAATTACAATATCGTCCCATAAAACTGTTACAACAGTTTGACTGTGGGAGCGGCAGTCTCTTATAATTAATTGTTTTGACAGGGATTTAATAGAACTGATTGTACTTAATAATAACTACCACTAAAGAAGCATTACTTAGCAATCAAGTATTGTTTCCTTAGCAGTCTCCTGAATTTATTATAATTTTGTTCATGTCTAATGGCTTCAGGCAAGCTGTTTAGTAAATATTGAATACGCTTTTTCAGCGATCTATTCCCATAATAATTGCTTATTCTTGGGACAAATAGTTTGCCAGTGGCCAAAGCCCATTGTGAGTATGGTCTATAGGCTTCAATGCAGAGTACTTTAGGCTAGATTCCAGAGAGCTATGGTTATTGGTTAGAAGTAAATATTTAGGTCCAGTAGTAGAGGAATTTCTTAAGAATTTATTTTAGTTCGATAATTCCACTAGGTAAATTCCAAATAGCATTCCAGCGAGATTCAAAATAATTAAGCACAAACGTAACTAGTACGATAACTACTGAAACCGACCCGCTAACATTTCACTTATAAAATTGCATCGGAGAAAATAAAATTGCAAATTCCACTTTACGATTCCCGGCTCCTTAGGAAATCTGGAAAGAGAGCGCGGTTGTGTGTCCCTGTCTGGGCCTCGGAACTGCCAGTGAGAGACTATCGGTCTTTGCGGTCGCTTGTGTGTTGTGTTGAAAATATAACACGTTTTCGTAAATATAAACTAGTGTTGTGTTGTGAAATTGTTAATGCTAAATTAGTGTGTAACTATATGTGGTTGTGACATAATTAGGTAGTGTGTCGTGTAGTGTGACTTGCTAGTTTCGGTAGTAAAAGGTAAGTTTTATTTTAAGGTCAGGGATTTAATTAAATAGAGCCTTTTTAGGTGTTTTAGTTAAATCAAGAGGCGTTTTAAGATTAATTGGGTAATAAGACTGAAATGGAAGATTTTGTTTTCGTGGGAGTTTAAACTTATTTGTTCGAGGTCGCAGAATAATGTAAATGAAGATTGTTCATTAAAATAAAACGGCAACACACCTAACGGTTTCAGATTTTAATTTTGGATTACATCCTTAAAGTCATTAACGTGATTATACTTACGGGTAAAATAAATATGATCGCTTTTTAAAATGCTACAGTGACATAAGTATCCAACCATCTGATAGTAAGCCGACACAGTAGTCTATTTATTTATTTATTTATTTAAACTTTATTGCACAAACAATGAAAAATGTACAAATGGCGGACTTAATGCTAAAAAGCATTCTCTACCAGTCAACCATTGGGTTAAACAGAGATAAAACAAAATTTGGTGCTGAAGAAAGAATTTAACTGATAAACATTAGTCTATGGATGTTAGAGATTCCTGTGGACTCAAAAGCATATTGCCGATGCTTCACACGTTTTAATAATTGAGGGTTATTTGGTGTATCTTGCGTACCTATATTATTTCAAAATGATTTATTCTATTATATTTAACTACTAACCTGAAAGGCCGAGCTTGTTTAACGCGAAAGGACATTTATTTAGGCATAATATTAAGTTAGATCGGTTATTCGCTTCATAAGCTCCTTCTACATATATGTATAATACATATTAAAAAAATATTTATAATAGCTGTTACAAGACTGTTTCGACTAGTAAAGTTCATCAAAATGGTTACAGTAGTTTCCAAGAACTCTAAATTATATAAATAACTAACGACCCGCCCCGGCTTCGCAGGGTACTATACCTACATAAAAACCTTCCTCTTGAATTACTCTACCTACTAAAGAAAATCTCATCAAAATCCGTTGCGTAGTTTTAAAGATTTAAGTGTACAAAGGGACATAGGGACAGAAAAAGTGACTTTATTTTATACTATACAGGGTGTTTGGTTAGCGGTGTCGGAGCTTTTAAGGGCTTAAACTACAATCAATTTTATCGATAAATTACCAAACAATTTTTTTTTTGTGCCAACGATAATTAAATGGCGGCTATTTTAAAATTTCAAACAGACGAATACGGGCGCACGTGATATTTCTGGAATTATACGTTTGTTATCGGTCCTATCCCTGCAAAAAAATCTCGTTAGAGAGCTCATTAGATAAGCAAACTAATTAAGCTAATCATTTGACTCAACTATTTGAACAACTAGGCTAAAAAAAAAATTTTTAATTAAAAATAGTAAAAAATTCACCTTAATTTTTCAATTAATTTCATTTTGCATGAAAACTAGGTCGTTAAGATAGGTTTTTGGTGTTGTTATTTATTAGTACAGTATGTTAGCTAAAAAATAACACCATAATTACAGTCATACCATAAGTACTTTAGGAATTACAAGTGCTCAAACATACACCAAAACAGCTGCATTTAGCGTTCTCGATGCAAAATCCATAAACAAATGAATGTCAGCAGTGTACTGACTAGTAAAGTGGCCGCCTTCCATCCATCCAGTCCATGTTTGAGCACTTCTAATTCCTAAAGTACTTAAGGTATAACTGTAATTATGGTGTTGTGTTTTAGCTAATATCCTGTACTAACAAATAACAACACCAAGAACCTATCTTAACGACCTAGTTTTCATGCAAAATTAAATTAATTGAAAAATTAAGGTGAATTTTTTACTATTTTTAATTTAAATATTTTTTTTAGCCTTGTTGTTCAAATAGTTGAGTCAAATGATTAGCTTTATTAGTTTGCTTATTTAATGAGCTCTCTAACGAGATTTTTTTTGCAAGGATAGAACCGATAACAAACGTAGAATTCCAGAAATATCACGTACGCCCGTATTCGTCTGTTTGAAATTTTAAAATGGCCGCCATTTTATTATCGTTGGCCCAAAAAAAAAATTGTTTGGTAATTTATCGATGAAATTGATTGTAGTTTAAGCCCTTAAAAGCTCCGACACCGGTAACCAAACACCCTGTATAGTGAAGATGTATCATATATTTTGTAAATACATACCATAAACTAGTTAAATTTTGGTTAAGGACTGTCTGTCGGGGAGAAGATATTTCTTCTATACCACATTTATACCCAGCATAGAAGCCAAGACTTTTTCCACCCATCCTTTGCCACATTTCAAACATAATAACCAACTAACTAGGCTATGGAGGCTGAAAATCCATCCCAGTATATACATAGTAATATTACTATTTAAAAAATACAATTTTAGTTGTCCCACAAAATATATAAGATCAGATTTACCTTTGAAAAATAAATGTGCAAAACTAAAGTGACAAGTTTGTAAACGCGTGTAAGAAATGGTAGAATATTAAAGGAAAAATAGTGAAATATTGTGTATAGCGTGTGAAATTTTCTCTCATCACAACCGCCTGTAGGTACTCGTAGCATAAAGTTTCAGCAGAGACTTTCCCAAGGGACTTTAGTATGTAGTTCTCAAAAAAATAATATCCCGGTTTTAATGGGCCAGCCCCGTAGCACCCCTGGAGGAGCTGGATGCTTAGCCAAGTTGCCAATCGCCAACGCTTAGTAGCGTATCGTAGTTTTCCCTCTCTGTCACTCTTTCATATTAGTGCGACAAAGACAGTTAGTTGCCTTCCGTTTACGATTGACGATTAAGCCGTTAGCGATTGGCGACCAGCAGGCCTAGTCAACGTGCCATTCTGCAATCGTGTACGATAAGCGATAAGTCACGTGTCCATAATAATATATAGAAATGGTCACGTGACTTTTCGTTCGAATCTGTCATTCTCATACATTTATTACTTATCGCTTAACGTATACGATTGCAGACTGGCATCTTGGTTAGGCCTAAAATAAAATAAAAATATATTTTTTTAAGGGATTAGACCAGTTAAAAAAAGCTGAATTTGTCGAGCAGGTGGCTTATGATGGTCCCGTTTTATCTATTTATCGTGTTACGCATCACTTTCGCACTTGTTAGAACGTGACGGCAACGCCGACAAACGATTAGACGCGATACTATCATAAGCCTACAGGGGGGTTACCATGACGTACTATGCGGTTCATTTTAGGTCGAGAGAAAAGGACAAGGCTATACGACTCGAGTATCACTGTCCCTTTCCCTGAGCCTAAACTGAATCGCATTAGTACGTCATGGCTCAGTTGTTTGTGAGCACCCTGACAGTACCGATATATCTGATGGCAAATGTACTATTGGTGAAGGTCGCAGGAGTCCGCTGGATGCGGGTGGCGCAGGGCCGGTCATTGTGGCAATCTTTGGGGGAGGCCTATGTTCAGCAGTGGACGTCTTTCGGCTGATATGATGATGATGATGATGATGATGAAATGTACTATTTGGATATTTGGTTATTAAAAAATATGTGACACTGTTTACTGTATCTAAGGAAAAACACATTATGTAGATTAGAATAAAAACATTCATAATAGGTCATTTTGAATATTCTTTGTACTGACGACTTCAAATTGTGAAAGCTCATTCTCATTACTCAGCGCTTTTCACGAATATTTGCGAGTGTCAGAATAAAAACGTTTGTTTTGAGTAGGTTGTGTTTCATCCTGCAAAAAATACATAATTCTATAGTCTTTTTTTTAAGTTAGAAAGATGAGAAGCGCATGACTTTTTGTTAAAAAAAAGTCACCGCAAATATGTAACAATAATGAATCATTTACAATTATTTACTGGGTTATTTATTTTTCATAAGGATTGTTAAAAGGTTCCTTTTTTATTTGTTATTAATAGTATTAAAATTGTTAAAACAGACGTTTGTTTTCTTTTACCACAAATATTTGTGTGCGTAAGTAAAAAAGTAAAATTTGCATTACTACGACTTATAGAGGCTTAATTTTACAATATACAGGGTGATTGGTAGTCCGATGCAAAGCTTTTAGGTGAAGTAAGTATAAACCATCTAAGCCATTGTTGTCTTTGACCATTTTTTTTTATTAGAACCATCTAAGCCATTGTTGTCTTTGACCATTTTTTTTTATTAATTTTTTGGTGTTTTTGGCCAAAAAACCCAAAATTTGAAATGAAGCGATAAACGTACTATTTTTTATTTTATTTAATTAAAGTAACGTGTAAACGATTTAAGAAAACATAATAAAAGCTTCTTTTTTGTTAAAGTTTTTTTTACAGAATTTTGAAGTTCATGTTCCAAAATGGAAAATGTTAAAATGCCATCTTTAACATCATTAAAAAAAAACTAAGTGTGATTTTTTTATTCAAACCTTTTAGAAAACATGCCTAATTATCGTTTTCTAATTTGAGATATCATTAACGCAGATATCTCTCCAGGTATTGAAATTAGAACTTAAACTAATTTTAGGGAGAAAATTGTGAACCTGAGTTACAATAAACTTACCAACATTTTCATGGTGATTTCATTGATTTCTTGCTCGAAAAAATTGCTGTGCTTGGCGAAGAGTATTTAAAACGAAGTTCAGTCTAGCCAGCTACATAATTATGTAGAGTTCAGAATAAACAATGTCCATACGATTTTATTAAGGTCGCCGTCATCGAAAGCGATGAGGACTATTGTATGTATGTATACCCACAGATATATACAATAAATAAATAAATATAAATAAATGAATATCTTGGGACATCTTACACACATCGACCTATTCCCACGATAAGCTCAATTAAGGCTTGTGATGTGGGTACCAGGCGACGATATATATAATAGATACATATAAATACTTAAATACATAGACAGCCATGACCAAGGAACAAATATTTGTGATAAATAAATACACAAATAATGCCCTCGCCGGGACTCGAGCCCGGAACCTCCAGCTTCGTAGGCAGGGTCACTACCAACTAGGCTACAGAGGCTGACAATATCCCAAGCTAATTCATATGAACAAAGAATTCATGAACATAACAATAACGCGTCAGGGTAGCTGATATGATATTCATATAATAATACTAAACACGGCTAAACATGATTGATCGTGTCTTCGTCACCCGGTAATTACTGGTGATTAATGATCGCAGGTTATTTTTGTAACCAGGATCCGGGGCTCGACTCTACTTGTATCATCCCGGGTCGTAACATAACATACTTACCTTGCTATATCGTTCGTCAGAAGTGGCCATGTGGTCAAAAAAACGTCATATTTTATAGACAAACGGATCTTAATCGCGTAAACTTACATTTAATTATTTTATTTTATTTATTTTATTGAAACAAATGTTTACACGACATTACAGTTTACACCAATGCGTCATGAAACAAAAAAATTTAAAAATATACAAATAAAGATACACAGATAAAGGTACATATAAAGAAATAATTAAATAGGTTTAGGTGACACAACAGCGTGGCTCTGTCGAGTCATCTGAACCGGCGTAGGGTTCGGCAGATTATATCCTGGTGTTTCGGGCATGACCCGTTTGTGATAATAGTGAAAGTATAGGGTATCAAGACAAACCACTTTGGGTTAATGATACTTTTAAGAAAAAGATGTAATTGTTATTACAATTACCTCAATAAATAAAATCACTTAAAAGTTTTGAAACACACTATTTCTTCGGTGGAACAAATTGAATTAATTATCTCAATATTTTTTGTTGATATACATAATTATGTATATCAATTTATTTTTGTCGATATTTATGTATCTGCAAAAGCTGAGGTTACGGGTTCGAATTTCGGACGGTATAAAAAAGAAAGCTCCTATGGTTTACGATTCATAAGAAATGACATTTAAAATTAGGTTAGCAGCCATGTATTTCATTATGTCTTGTATACACGAGGTATCTTAAAATCCAAAAACGCTCTGCGGGTATGCCCGAATGCGTTTATAGGGAAAAGAGAATATAGACTTATTTTGACATCTGTAAGGTAGGGGGCTTAAAGGTTCATGACTCTGTAAATGACAAATAAAAGTACGGGAGTAGAAAAATATTTAAATATGTTTGAGTCTTACGTTAGTTCTAATTCTAAAAGAAAAATATTTTTCATTTACCTACCTATTTTAATTTAGTGTAATCAATTTTCATCAGATACAATATACCTATACGGTTTGTAATGATAATTGCCTCGTTCATTAACAATTAAGAAACATTTTCTTCCCAAGTTCTAACTTTCTTGGACATTTGTTCATTTCCATTATTACAATATCGTTAAAAGTTATACGCATTGTTCTTAAGACAACATTATTTTGTTCACAAAGAACCGGGGTCGAGGCCGGAACGACCTAGCTATAAACCTAGTTGTCTATAGACTTAGGTACTGGACATAGACGTGAAAGCCTAAAGACGTCGCTATGAGAATCACATCGACACCTTCATCTTTCACGCTTTCATTTGTGTGCAGCAGCGTTACAATAGTGTATTGGCTTGCGACAGCATTTCGCTGGTCTCATCGAAAAAAAAAAACTTTTCAATGATAAAATTACACATTGCCTTAGGTACTTCTTAGCTTAATCTATAACATTCTAAATTATTGGCTAAGACGGCTAGTTGAGTTTAATTATTTGTATAAACTTTTAACCTTCTCAAGATTATATTGTATTCTATATCACTTATGGTTAGTGTTTAACAATGCCTTTTTAATTATACTTTTAATGTTCTGGGGCTAAGATTATACATATATTTAATACATTGCTAAAGAAAAACCATTTAGGATATTTAGGTAAATAGGTAGCTCGCGCCAGCATCACGGTGAGACGAGATCATTTCGTGGCTTTGTTTGTTTATTTCTATTTTTTTATTAGTTCCGGGTTCGAATCCGGGCGAGGGCATTATTTGTGTATTTATTTATCACAAATATTTGTTCCTTGGTCATGGCAGTCTATGTATTTAAGTATCTATATGTATCTATCTATTATATGTATATATCGTCACCTGGTACCCACATCACAAGCCTTAATTGAGCTTACCGTGGGACTAGGTTGATTTGTGTAAAATGTCCCAAGATATTTATTTATATTTATTTTTATTATTTGTTATTGTTTAGTTAAATCAAAGTCTACGTATAAACTATTATTCTATTCTATTCTAATGTGGACGCAGTACTACGATTGCCAATGCGCTTACCCAGCGTGGCGATTGTGGACATTTACCTCCTATGTGCTTAGTTAATAAGACAGGCCTACGTCCAGCAGTGGACTGATATAGGCTGATGTTGTATAAGTAACTGTTGTATAAGCCGTCGCTTAGTACCCACAATACAAGCCTTAATTAAGCTTAGGTTCTGTGGGACTATCGGTCCGATCGATTGGTATTTATTTATTTATTTTATATTTATTGGTTCACCAACAACTGTTACACTATCATAAGTAGTGCTACGTATACAACAATTTTTTAAATTACGGCTAAGCGTAACAGTTACTTAAAGGTAAATGCCACATGCTTTAAATAATTACAATTAATTAAATTCCGCGTACAATTACTACAGATATTTAAATACAGCAGTGAGTAAATACTTATTAACAACCTTTTCTAGGCAAAAAGAGAAAATTTAACGTCATGATTTTTATCTATATGTATCTACCTATTATATATATCGTCGCCTGGTACCCACATCACAAGCCTTAATTGAGCTTACCGTGGGACTAGGTCGATTTGTGTGAGATGTCCCAAGATATTTATTTATTTATTACGAACTTAAATTTTGATGACAACTTTTGGCACAAAAAAAGAGCGCGAAATGAGCGATCAACAATGCACATTGCACACCCTACATCTTTTAAATTTGCCCCCCTTTTACAACTGCCGAAGGTTTTTGGACAGAGTATACCACATAGTTTGTAAGACTAACTTTCGTAACACAATTGACACCACAGATGTCATATATACCATAGATCAAGCAAACGTATCTACTTAGCGTGTCAAATGAACTCAGTGAAATCCACTGAGTTGTCCGTCTTTAATCGCAGCTTGCAGCTTTCGGGCGTCAAATTTTGTAAGTTGAAGTGAACAAAACATTAATAATGCCTCCTTAAGTAATATTAATTGCAACAACACAAAAAAATGTGAATTCTCAAGGGCCTGAGACATATTTCAAATCATAAGCAAGTAACAACTTCAGTACAAGATCTGACACGCTCGGCCGCCATACAAATGAATGAACTTGTTTCTTCTATCCAAATCTAATTCTGTGATTGACACTATCGGGATTTTTGTTTTGATTTTCAAATCCTTTGCAATCGATTCATCTGACATCTATATGTATGTTTGTCTATGCCAAGCATAGATGTCAAGGTTTTGTTATATTTAATAACGAATTTGTCCGGGGCCAGTCGACTCCGAGAGCCGTGAATTTTTTATAAGTCTCGACCCAGTCAATTTCGGGAGCGTATTTTATTCATTTTTCAACCCGTTTAGATCCAATTAAGAAATATGATAAAGTGCTTGCCGTTAATAATCCTCAAGTGAGTGCCGTTGCTATCTTTGAGCGAGTAAGGTAAGCAAAATTATCTGAACAACGCCGCTTTTCCAAGATGGCGAGTAATCTTAAAGTTAATTATTTGAAGCCTTGTAAATAAGTTTGGTAATCTGGTGAAATCTGTTAGGTACCGGTTAGGTATTATGAGAAATCGATTAGTGCAAGATGAACTGGCGTGTTGAAATCTAAACCACCGATTTCGTCTGTACATCATTAAAAAAATACAGACAACAAATATGAACCAAGCAGACCTAGCCTGATACAACATGTTTTAGCATTTTGTTCATGTTTTTGCAACAAATACAAACGAAAATCAGCAAAACAAGGCCTCTTTAATAAATTTCATGAATTAGTAAGCGAAATTATAATAAAAACCACGAAATAATTGTAATATTCTACCAAATACCACTGTTAAAATGTTAAATTAACATTAAGACGTTTTTTTTTTAACGACCTGTAGTTAACTTTCCTCGTACATAAAACTCAGTGATGTAATTAATACTCGTATGTCTTACTTCTTAAGAAATATATGGTATATAAAATTTCTTAAATTAAATAAAAATTTCTTAAGTAATATATTGAGTTGTTAACCTGCGTATATTCAGCATATGAGTTATTATTGTTATTATTGTGATAAAATGTCAAACTTTATCTTTTTCTCAAAACCGGCACAAGTTTGAGACGAAGCCTACCTTAATTTTAACATGAACATAAATACAAGATTTTTTACAATTACTTAACAGCGATAACAATTGTAAGTAACAGTGACAGTTATACTCCATTTCAAATACCGCGGTCCGATGCCACTGCAAAGTTTTATGTGGCATAGGGTCATGGTATTTGAAATGGAGTATACCCTTACACTTACATACATTATGATCACATACTGCTACGGCAGCTACGACGTAGCATGCGGTGAGGTATTCGTAGCTTAGTTCGTAGAACCTGCGTAGCAAATGTGCGGTGCTGCAAAATAAGATTACGTTAGTGCACTATGTGAAAGCCGATGTTCGTTATTTGTATTGCATTATTGTGACACGTTTTAGACATAAAATTATTATATCAAGCTAAAACCAATATTAGTGAGTTGAAAAAAAACTTATTTATCCATGTTTTAAATGGGACAGAAGAAATATTGCCAGGTATTTTGACGATTAATTAATTTTGCTTTAAATTCGTTGTGACTATGTAACCCTACACCAAACATAAGCTGTTAAGCACAAGAGGCACGGCGATACTCGCCCAGCTACCAGCTATCATCGCCGGGCGAGTATCGCCGTGTCTCTTTTTTTGCACGGGAGTGCGTATCTTTTGTCCGTGTTTAAAGCCGATAGTTCATAGCTTAGTACCTATCTCGCGGTGAAACCATTGCCTTATGTGCATGTGCTGTCGTGCACCAGCATTTTGAAGAAATATTTAAGTCTGCTCATATAGCAAAATTGTGATATTACTTAAAAATACTGAACATCAAAAACATGGCATCTCAAACATTCCACTGCTATCATAGTGCCGCTTAAATTTACCCCTTTTAATTGAAGAAAAGAACAATTTTCCAAGCCATTGCACTAAGTCGTCTAAAATGCTTTAAAATATTTTGTCGTCAACTCACTAATGGATATCATAAAAGAAACAAATACTTGGCTCAAGAAAACAACAAATTAACGTCTTTTGAGTGTTTGTAACAGCTAAATTAGTTTCTGAAATAAATACCTCAAATCGAGGTAACAAAAAACTTTAGCACTTTTATATGATTTCTCAGAAATGTCTATGAAACGGATTAGATAATAATAGATAGCGATTTCATTGGTACCTACTGATGCTATGAGCAATATTTTGCCATCAAATTTTAAAGAAAAACTTCATATATGCCACGGGAAATCTTATCCAAAGTATTTAATTTTAGGTTTTTTAAGTCAATACAGACCAGTGTGTGTTGACAGTGATGACTTACGGTACGGAGTCTTGGGCGCTCACTATAGGCCTGATCAAAAAGTCACTGAAAGGGCAATGGAGCGAGCAATGCTCGGAGTTTCCGTGCTCGATCGAATCAAAAACGAGGAGATCCGCAAGAGGACCAAGGTTACCGACATTGCTCTCAGAATTACCAGACTTAAATGGCAGTGGGCTGGGCACATCGCCAGAAGATTAGATGGCCGATGGGGCCAGAAACTGCTGGACTGGCGACCACGTACCGGAAGACGCAGTGTGGGCAGACCTCCCACAAGATAGTCCGACGATCTGGTCAAGGTTGCGGGAACCCGCTAGAGGCAAGTAGCGCAGAACCGGCCATATTGGCGATCATTGGGGGAGGCCTATGTCCAGCAGTGGACGTATTTTGGCTGAAATGATGATGATGATGACGAAGTCAATCGAGTGAATCGAGAATGGAAAAATAAATACTTGTCCAAAACTACATAAATAGCAAAACATTATCGATATCACTCGCTCGTGTAACTATCATTACGACGATTATATTTTACTTTATACCGACAGACGGATATGGCAAAACTAAACGGGATTTCTGATTTACTACGGGACCCTAAAAATGTGTAGTATGACCTTTACTAGTTTCTCCAGCAGTTTGATGTAATATAAACAAAACATAGGCTGCTTTTTGCATAATTCACTACATTTGTAGCGAATGGCTCGCTATAGTCACTAGCAATATACCAGAGACAAACACAAATTGAATAAAATTCCACCAGCTACCGTTTTAAAATGTGCAGTCTGCTCAAACCGTTCGAGCTAGGTACCAGTAGCGACACTAATCAAAAAGGAAACAAACCCGACGCGAGTTCGACTAGACGGTTTTAGGCTAGCCCCACACTAGCGTCTTTTGGGCGTCGGTGTCCTACAGCTTAACTGTCTGTGCCTACGGTATAAGACTGTGTGTTGGTGAGAGGTGAGAGGCTAGGTATAGGTATCGACACGAGAGTTAAGATGAATGATTACACACACACATCCAAATGAAGTACTTGCAAAAAATGTAGTGAATGAATGAATGACATGCGTCAAAATATTGAAGTAAATCCCTTGAACAAACTTTATGGTCAATCTTACAGTTGCAATTGGGTTTGCAGTCAATACGAAAAAATAACACTAATTTCAAATTCCCCGTGTGTTTACATGACATGTTGATGTGTGCGTGGCCTCAACTCTCGTGCCGATACCTATGTCATTTGTCAGTCTTGCTACTTCTCCCGTCTTACTTCCATACCGCAGGAATAGAATCAGTTGTATTAACCAAATAATAAAAAAAATGATTTCTCCAAGAGCCCATAATGAGACCCCAACGGTGCCAACAAAACCAACTTGAGGTTACACCTGTTTGATTAAAAAAAAAGTTTGAGCATCGGTTCTCAGAGATATCGAGTAACATCATCATAAGCTTGTATGCACCTACTACTGGGTACGTGCCTCAACATGTTATTTTCAAACAGCCCAATCTACTATTTTTCTTGTCAAAATTGTTTTCAATGCTCATGCTCTGAAAGTGGGCAGTTGTTTATCTATGATACGGGTGGAAAACCATGCATCGCGGCTCTTGGGTTGCAAAAAGATATGTTCCTATTAGTGTTCGCCTTGGAAAATTGTAAGCACCAAACCGAACAAAATGGCCAACAATACTCTTATTTAGAAACAAACTCGATGATATTAGTTTTTGCTTTCTAGTTTTCGTTTTTTTTTCGTAGCGATAATCGTAAGTCAAATATGTCAATTCATTAAATTATTCTAATTTTTCGGTTAAAATTTAAGTGTTTTGGTTTTATATAGCGGTGACTAAGAGGAACAAACCTATCAAGTTTTTTTAATTTTAATAAGCGTAGGTAAGCGACGGAATGATGTTATACTGCCATATATGAATTTCTACTTAAATACAAATTCTTACTAGTAAGTATTACATTCAATTAATACTTTTATGTTTTTTCTTTCCTCTCATTCGTAATGAAAAGTAGAGTGTTTAACTCGAGGTAGTTTGGCGCTCGAACAAAGTAAGAGCGCCAATATTGCGAGTCAGAAATGGGTGCCTTTCCACCCTTGGTTAACAATCTACTATTTCTTAAAAACAGAAAAGAAGAACTGAGAAGAAAAAGACACTGGTGAGCCTGGTGATCTGTAACACTCAATAAAATCGCTGATTTTGAAGGCCAACCACACTGCGTGTAAAGCACGAGCGCATTTACGTGGCCTGCGCGTTGTATCGTATGTAAATGTCATATTAGATGGCACACCGCCTGCGTGGCGTGCACGTACGCGTGATGTATACCATCTACAATGACATTTCCGACGCTAAAACGCACACTTGCAACGGCTCGCATCCGGTGTGATCCAGCCTTTAGTTGACACTGATCAACAGCTGCGCTGCTATGTTATTCTCTTATTCACACATTCGACGCTGCGTTCGTCAACGCTGCGAAAAACGGTATTCACTAACATAGAACAGTTCGTCGTCGAACTGTAGGCGGTAACTCTCGACGCAGTGTAGTTCCAGCTCACGCCGCATTCGTCGCCGAGCGCTAGTGTCGTTTAAAGTGTATTAGTGAATACCATTTTTAGTCTCGACGCTGCCGCAGCGCTGACACAGCGCTGTTAGCAAGGCGGTTTCCTTAGTGAATAACACTGCTGCACAAGATATGCCGATGCGCAAAAGATGCTGATGTGCGGGTAGCCTAACTGCACGCTACGTCTGTTCAAACGTTTCCCTAGCCCAAACTGCTATTATACCGCTTAGCGAACTTTCACTTCCGCCCCAGATTAGTGCGATCTCCTATATTTATCAATATCATGCATATGCTTAGATGATAAGCTAAGATGGTAATTTACATTACTAGTATAATCAAAAATGGGGTATTTTTCGGGTATAAATTTCGGTTCCTCGGTTGGATTAATCAAAAGTTAGATACATGATACCTGGTATTTAGTACCTACCTATACTTGGAAATCTAGTCTAATTCTCGTTGGGAACTTCTATACACCCTTGAATTTATTCGCAGATGTATGCAACTATGCAGGTTTTCTCACCTTGTCGAAGGTTTCCTTAGTGAATAACACTGCAGCAATTGTTTATGATTGTCTAGAGCCGATTGTTCAGCAGGCGATGCAAAGAGCAGCTCTGCGCCTATCAGTTCCTTGGCATTTCTCCACGCCACGGAATTATCTTGAGCGTGCACATTTTTCTGAGGATTTTCCTTTACCTTAGATAAAAGCCAAAGCAGAATATATAGACCCTTATCGTATGAGACTGGATTATGCTTTCATCCGGTACCGTTTTTTGTTCGGAGTGCCTTGTTGTTTTCGTGTATTTTCAGTTTTAAACCAAAACTCGGAGAGAAAATATGTTCATAAAATGGTTTGTGATGTTCAAAGCTGAAATTTTATGAACATATTTTAGCTACTTAGTTCAGGAAATATTTTAAATAAGATAATGTGTGATGTGAGAGGTCCGGTGGTGGAAATGAGCACTCAGGGTAGACTTTAGGGAAGATACCGTTTATTATATATTTTCGCGATTTTATGTGTTATTTAAATACAGAATTCATCCGAAAGCAACTAGTAATATAGAGGATTGTTAATGCAAGTTAAATGTACAACATACTAGCTAGTCCTTTTCAAAATTACGACTTTGATTTACTTACATAATCTATCCTCTACAATGCTTTGTCGTAATGCCAAAGCTTTTTGGTTTGCATAGTATAATTATCTTTTTATTCATTTTTTTCATGAGTTAGGCATTTTAATATTTTTATCACTAAATAAACTTTTAATTTCAATAATAATCAGAGATCAGAAAAATTTTCATCGTTGTGCCCAATAATTATAGATATAAATAAAAAAAAAACCGGCCAAGTGCGAGTCGGACTCGCGCGCGAAGGGTTCCGTACCATTATCAATTTATTATTAAAAAAATACAGTTAAATCAACCTACCTCAAAAACTATAAGAGATAAATTAATCAAACTAAAAATGGTTAATAGAGTTTATTAATGTGCATAACATATATTTTTTTTAGAATTTTATATCGTGTAGTTTAAAAAATAAAGGGGGGGGGGACACATTTTTCAGACTTTGAGACTTGATATCTCGAAAACGATTTGCTTAAATAAAAATAAGATTTATAAACCTTCATATCATTTTCAAAGACCTTTCTATTAATACCCCACACGCTTATATACAACTAAAAAAAAATTTCTATCCCTCAGTTACATGTATGGAGGGCCCCTACCCCAATGGTTTTTTTTACAATTTAATATCATAATCCTGTAGCGGTTCATACAACACATATCCTTACCAAATTTCGTTACTGTAGCATTTATAGTTTCCGAGTAAATCGGCTGTGACAGACGGACAGACGGACAGACGGACAGACGGACATGACGAATTTATAAGGGTTCCGTTTTTGCCATTTTGGCTACGGAACCCTAAAAAACGATATTTTTATAAATATGGTACTCTCTACGGTGATAACAATTAGATTACATAAACTTTCATAGTTTTTGTGATGCTGGATACTACTCTGTTTGTGTCACAAAATTAGTAATAATCGTTTAATTAGTCGCTTAATAAATATTAAACTATGTACATTATGTCGGCATTTTCGTTATCTGATTTGTTCGATCTCTAATTATAAAATTATGATGTGAACGGCTCATTTATCCTAGTTTTAACGGCCACGGAATTATGCTGCGGACAGACGGACAGATGGACATTGCGAAACTATACGGGTACCTAGTTTACTAAGGAACCCTAAAAAGTGCGGTTTGCGCGAGAAGATCACGCGTTGCTGTCAAACACAAGATATGCTCCCGAGAATACACTGTCAATCATTGTTACCGTTTGCCAGCAAAAAAATAAGGTTCGCGTAAACGTGGATTACAGAGTTTACCCTAACAGTATAATGCAGGGTGAGGTGAGAATGTAATTTGTCTTAATTTGTCTTGTTCCGTTGGTAGGAAGACTTTTTGGCTCTTCCTTGAATTATTTATGCTCTGACTTTGCTTTACTGAATTGTAATGTTGCCAGCTTTATTTATTTCTCATGTTAATTTATGGGTGGTTTGTGCATATATTCAATAGGGTTTGAGTGGAGAGTAAAGGCATCATATTAAAATCGAGAATAGCAAAAAAAAGTTGAAATCCTTCTATAGGTCGCAGTACACATTGATCCAATCTAAGCCAATCTAAGGGATGAAGTTATATGAAAAAGGAGCAAAGCAATCTCGCAGTCTCACTCCATTGCATAGTGTGTCCTTTAGATTGGCTCATATTGAGCCAAAGTGTACTGCAGCCTTTAGAAGATTATCCAAGTGTCGACACAACTGTTAAAATACTCTAGTTATTTTTTTATTACGCTGTGCTTGTTTACGGCCAGTACATTCATGCGTAGGAAAATGATTACAACTTCATAGACCTTTAGAAAATAAATAATTAGAGCCTTTTTAAAATTGTACCTATCATATAAATCCTTTGAAATTCAACCCACGTTATCTACAAAAGTCATGACGTCACAGGAAGGGGTAACACCATGACACATACCGATAAGTTAAGTAAATAAAATCGCTTCTAACCCCGTCGAAAACCCTATCAAAACTACCCTAAACCTCACTCAATTATTCATTCTGTATCAGTCATAATCATAAACCTTACCCTATATAGTTAAGTCAATCAATGTTACTAAAACAAACGATTAATATTCGAACAGCTTAAGCTTTTTCAGGTCAGCCATAGAACGTTGGTACCACATTATTGACATAAATAAATTCTTCGCATGAATGTTTCAAGTAATCTTTCTGCAAAGGTTTAATTTTTTTTTGGGAAAGGTTCGATCGTCTTGGTTCAATCCTAACTATGGCTCTAATAAACAAAAGCTTAATCATGAAATAAAACTATGAAAACGGATAAACTCGCGTATATTTAGTACTGGCAAGTTTTTAATTTTTGTTTCAAAATTATATAATTTCCTTATGAATCAAAATTGCGTGTTCCGGCTTAATGCATGTTGATTTTAAGATGTATTACAAATGTTTTTTGAAAAGAGTTGTCCCGCTGAGTCTCTTGCCGGTCCCAATAATGGGATACCTTCCTAACAATACAATCATACAAAGGAAGGCAGAGGCGTAGGGATAGAACCGGCGTAGATTATTAATTTTTTGTCTTTTGGCTTCATTCTAAAAATACTTGTAATGAATAACTAGCTTAATTTGCAAATTTATTAGGTATGTTAAAATTTATTGTCTGTGGTTTAGTATATTTTTCTTTGTGGGTAATTTTGTACTTATCTTTCTTATTTTAATGGAGGTAAATCTATCAAATTTCCTCCATTGTCAGTCGCCCGTAGACCACGAACCCTATAAAGTGGTCGAAACGTCGGAATGAAGTAAAACTTATTTAATATACGTGAGTTTATCCGTTTTCATAGTTTTATTTCATGAGTAGGTAATCTTCCCGATAACCGAAGAAAATATTAAAAGCTTAAATCTTTAATTTTAACAAACTATGTTCTTTTCCAGTGACTTAGTATTTAAGGAAAAGGCTACCAGATTTAACTGCCAGTTAAGCTTATTACCGTTGATTGCCGGAGGGTGATTCTGCTAAAAAAAACGGTAGGGTGCTAAGTAAATTTCGTTTTTCTGAGTATCGCGTGGGAATCAGTGCCGTATGACAGAATGAAGAAGACAGGTCTTTTTAACTTTTTTAAAAATTATATTTGACGTAAAGTGACATGAAAAAATCGATATCACAATTACGTTGAACTTGGTGACGGCAGTGAAAATATTTGTCACTACCCAACTCTTCCCGTGGGTGTCCTAAGAGTCAACTGAGCGATTGAAGTGTCACCAACCATTTATTTATGATGATGAGCAGCGTCATCATAGTAGACACACTACTGCGATCGCCAGCCCGCTTTCCCAGCGTGCGATTATAAGCATCACCTCCTAACCATACGTAGAAGTAATAGCAGGAGAGAACTGCGTTCAACAGTGAACCAAAACAGGATGAAAACTACCATCACATGATGATCATTTTTATGAGGTTATATGTTGAAATATGCAGATTTTGCTGCCGACTACGCACATGTCACGCTGACGTCACGGTTGAAAAACGGGTGTTAAATATTTCAACCAAGTTTGTAAATTGAAAAACATGAAAATCTATTTTATGATTCACGCATATGCGCAACAACCAATACATTGTGGTTTAAGATGGTTGCGCTTTTATCGTTTATCGTGCTATGCGTCACTGTCGTACTTGCATACTTGTCGGAAAGTGACAACAGCGACAAACAAGAAATACGGTTTTATGATGGGAGAACAGAATTCTATAAGCTAAGTAAACTTACTCGCAGTTACACATCCTATGGATTTTAAAGTAATAAAATTAAATGAGGGACCTCTGATTGATTTATTCAATTACTTTCATACGTAAGTACTTATCTATTATACTTGATTATTGTTATTGATGTATAAAAGTAACTGAGGTGAACTTAAAGGCATTTCAAAGTTATTAGTTATTGGTTACTTGAGAAGTTATTCGATCAATCATTCTAAATTGTCTAAATATTTATTTGATGTATTAGATTTCTATTCGTTTATTACAATAACAATGAAAATATAGTGCTCATACTGGTGAATTGAATTTAATCCGACAAAGTCTTATTTAATGTAATAAAAAAAATATCTAGGGGCATCTTGGGACAGCTTGTGATTTGGGTACCAGGCGACGATATATATAATAGATAAATACATATTATAGATACTTAAATACATAGACAGCCATGACCAAATAACAAATATTTGTGATAAATAAATACACAAAGAATGCCCTCGCCGGAATTCGAACCTGGAACTTCCAGCTTCGTAGACAGGGTCGCTACCAACTAGGCTACGGAGGCTGACAAATAAATAGTCCCATGGTAATATTATAGTCCCTTATCTTCTTGACTGTTGTTTTCAATTATATCTATTTATCAAATCAAATCAAATCAAATCAAATCATTTATTCGTTCATTATAGGTACAAAATGATGGTAACTTATAATACTAAAGACCAGCTATAATGTGCCTTGTGGCGTACAAATATAATATATTATTATTATTAAACTATATTACAATTACAATTAAATTAGCATATAACAATATCAATATAAATACAATTAAATTAGCATATGTCAATATCATTAAAAAAATCCATTATATTATAAAAACACTTAGTAACTAAAAAATTAAATAATCTAGACTTGAATTGGCGTACTGTAGCCTTCTGCCAAGCTTCTGGCAACTTATTATAAATTGTTGGTGCCATAACAAGAATACTTTTTTGCATCAAAGCCGTCTTACTGTTAGGCACCAATAGTACTGGCTTTCTAGGGCGAAGGTTATCAGTTCGCTTTTGAACTTTCCACTGAAATAAGTTTGGGTTATTTTTAACAAAAACACAGCACTCGAAAATGTATAAACAGGGAAATGTCAATATATTTAATGATTGGAAATAAGGCACGCAACTTTCCTGTGGATTTAGTCCACAAATGGCCCTTACGCATCGTTTTTGTGCCCTAAACAGTATCATACGCTTTCTACTTCTTTGACGGTCTCCGTAGCTCTGTCAGTAGTAACCGCCTGCGAAGCTGCTGGTCCCGGGTTCAAATCCCGGTGAGAGTATCTCTTTTTGTACTTTGCACAAATAACTATTGTCCCGTTGTTATGTGACCGAACAAAAAAAATTAAGTCAGATCTATTGAAAAAAGTAAATATTATAATATCGATTGCAATTTAGAAAACATAGCCAATATAATAATAGCGCGGAGAACTCCCGAGGGGAGTTCTCTATGGGAGGTCCATTTTCGCTACAAAGCGGAAAAATCAAACGATCGGCTACTCTCGTTCGCAATGAAAGTGCTACATCAGATTTTTCTTTAGTATCAGCACCGTTTTCCCATGAAGTAATGTTTCTTTAATTAGTCAACCAACCTTTATTTAAAATTTAATTACGAATCATTTTAGTTTAATATATTATCTAAGCGAATACCCTATGGTGGGAGGCGTGGAATTTAATTCCAGGGTGCTTAGCCAAGTTGCCAATCGCTAACGCTTAATCGTCAATCGTAAACGAAAGGCAGCTGTCTTTGCGCACTAATATGAAAGAGTGACAGAGAGGGAAAACTACGATACGCTACCAAGCGCTAGCGATTGGCAACTTGGCTAAGCATCGAGATACCGAGCAGCTGTGGCCAGGAATTCGGTATACGTTACGTATATCTACACAAAATCCAATTAACAAATGGCGCTCCTACCATATCAAAACACTTAAGTAATACAAAGAGGGAAATTAGCAAGGAAATATACCTAGCTTTTCCATCCCTACATATTTTAGTGGCCCATTTACTGCTATTACAATATTGAGAGCCCGTAGTCCTTTCAGTGAGGTGCCCTAACTTCGCTTTCTTTTATAATTGCTCAATATACTATAGGTAAGGTTTAAGTACTAATACCCGACACTGTACCAATACTCGTCATTATACACACTAGTACTTCCATCTTATACATTAAAACTGCTTTGTTATAAAAATATATTGCTTATACAGTTATTTCAGTCATCCTCCGTAGCTAACTTAGTTCTAGGAAGCTGCAGGTTCGGGTTCAAATCCGGCCAAGAGCATTTTGTAGTCTGGTAACAGACGAACAGACAGAAGGAGCCTTAGACATAGGGTCCCGTTTTACCCTTTGGATACGGAACCCTAAAAAATACTCTTGCAGTTTTCTAGAAACTTTCAAGTTTATTGTAGCCGTAATATATAAGGTGTTACACGAGCCACTGAAAACCTTGGCTATACTGAACAACTTTTACTATGAGGTCACTTACATCACGAAATCTAAAAAAAATATTCCCCTTTCATACATTTTGGGGCGTTTTCACAAACCGTTGTTGAAATAACCAATTTAATTTGGTCAAGTTTAGGCTTATTCGACTCAGAATCATGAGCTCATTCGATTTTGTTAGGAGATAAAATATGTCCTATAATTTTCATATCCTTCCATTACGCTACTGCCTTTGAACATCTATGAAAAAACGTTATCGTAATGGAAAAAACATTTTGGGACATTTTTTTTCTCAATTAAATTCGAAAGAGCTCATGATCCTGAGTAGAACAAGCCCAAACTTGTCCGAATTAAATAACAAGGTGATTTCAACAACGGTTTGTGAAAACGCCCTTTGACCGATCGATCATGACATTTTGTATGAAAGAGCCAACATTTTTTTGAGATTTCTGGGTTAGCTCCATAGTAAAAGTTGTTCAGTATAATCTACCAAATTACCCCGTTCAAGGTTTTCAGTGGCTCGTGTAACACGTTGTAGTTCACTTTTATAAGATCAAGTTCGCTATATAAATACTATATGGCAAACTAAACCTTAAAAAAGTGGATAGGCTATACATACGTGAACCAATTTTCTTGACTGTACCTATAATACTAGGCCATTAAGCACAGCCCTCCGGTTCGATAGCTAGATTTTTACACACTCCCTCTATTTGCGGAGCTCTCGGGCGCGGCATAATTGTTATTTTATCGGTGGCACTTTTTCATACGTATCTCGCTACCCGCGAGACTAATGACTTTCGTTTACTGTTTATAGATAACGGCCGGTTGCTATATAAGAGGGTTCTATCAACGTCTACTAGAATAGTAGACTTAATATTTTACGGTGAGAGAAAGGAATAACTTGTATATATCTATAGGTACCTACCTTTTTAACTTCTCAGTGAAAAAGGACACACTCATTTTTGCTTTACTTTTGACAGTTTTTGGTGCATGCTGTGAAATTGTGGAATGAGCTGCCGCTGTCCTTCAGACAGTCTCAGTCTGTAACGTCACTCAAGAACGGTCTGTAGAAGTTTTAGATATAAGTTTATATTAAGTATTACATAAATGTATTTTATATTATAACTATATGTGTATCGTATATTACTTATGTACGAATTTAGAAAGTACAGGTGCATTTTACGGGAATAATATTTGAATTTCGAGCGGATTTTTTTTGTCGAGTTGGTTTACTAGACTTTGTTGCCGGATATGTATGACAAGTGGTATAATATAAAATAAGTCATAATAATATAATGAACTAAACAAAATTAACCCATTAATAGATAATATTAAAGGTGAAATAAAACTAATAGATATAGGTACATAGTTGAGTATAATATCCACAAATACACATTAAAAAATGCGATAAATTAATTACCCTATAGGTTAAATAGTTTATTGATATTAATATTTTATTGCATCCTACTTTAAATTTGTTGGACAAGGCCTCTGCTAGAAATCGAATAAAATATAGTAGAATAGCAAATAATGAGAGATTTAGTAACAATATATTCTAAAAGAAAGAATAAGAACACATAAAACTTAGAATAATCTAGACTCCCATTGTATCCCTAAGTTTGTAATCTATTGTCAGAATAAATAAATTGCCATGTACCCACTGCAGTTGTATAAATAAGGATAGATATTGATGATCTCCCGAGTCGCTGTGAACTAAGAGTTTTCAATGAAACTTTATCCATTTTACACTGCGGTTTTATTAGGTGGGTACTTAAATTGAAAGTTTTAACTTTAGTTTAGAAAGACATCAAAAAGTTATTTTTCAAGGTGTCGAGTGAGTTTGATAAAACATATATTAACGTATTAATTTGATCAAAGTAAAGGTACCTACTTGGACTTTAGTAAAAGTGAGCAATGAAAAACAGTTGAAAGTAGAAACAAAATAACAAATGAGAAGTTTTATTAAACAATGTTTACCAGACAACCAATCAATAAGACAACGGGTTATTGATTAGAGAATTAATTAAACATGTGCAAAAAATAATATTAAAGGTGAAATAAAACTATGAAAACGGATAAACTCGCGTATATTAATTGTCACCACAGCCCAAGAACCCTGTAAAGTTTTCGAAACGTCAGGATGAAGTTAAAGTTAATTAACATACGCGAGTTTATCCGTTTTCATAGTTTTATTTCATGTGTTATCCTCGCGGTAACCGAGGAAAATATTAAATAAAGGTATTTTTTTTGGACATGCACGAGTAAGTATGCATTAAGCATACATTTCGCCGGGACGCAAATCTGCAGATATTAATCTACAGATAGTAAACGTTAATTACTTCGTTTATAATTTGTAGTTTTGATACGTTATGTTTTATTTTTTGTAATAATGTATCTAAGTCAAAATTTAAGAGAGATGAATAGGTAGTTACTTTTTCAGCATATTCAAGCACCTCCTTCTTCGGGTATGTCAAATAGTACATTTCGATGCAAGTGCAAAAAAAATTTTTTTCGACGAGAGTGAACGTTGGAGCCCGAGTGAAACGAGGGCGACAATCACCCGAGTTAAAAAGAAGTTTTTACGCGTGTACCGAACGACTTTTTTCATAACAAGTGCCTTAAAATGAGAAATTTACGCACGTGAAGCGCGCGCAAAGTTTATTTTTCCGCATTAGTTCGGAAAAAACTGTTTCAACAACTTGGAAAAGACACGCCTAATAAGTTAATGCCCTTACGATTTTCCTCCTCTGCCAACGGATCCCTGAAAAGTTGCTAATAGGCCGAGAAACCCGGTAAAACTCCCCACTTATTGAGTAAAGTTTGACCGATAGTTTACGAAATAAAGATCCGTTTTTATGTCCGTATTAATGAGTCTTTCGACTGGAGGATGGAAGCAATTTGCGTTGTTTACGCCGGATTTCAGTCGAGGAAATGCAATTATTGATGGATTGTTTTGATTACTGTTTTCGCGTGATGCAAATTTATGTATGGATAACTATGAATCAGCGGAATTTTAATGCTCTGATACGATTTACTCTTAGTAAATTAACGTTGGCTGGAAAAGTAATTACAAAATAACTGTTCAAGTTACTTGTAAGTAAGTTATAAGTGAAATACAGGGTGTTTGGTTAGCGGTGTCGGAGCTTTTAAGGGCTTAAACTACAATCAATTTTATCGATAAATTACGATACAATTTTTTTTAGTGCCAACGATAATTAAATGGCGGCCATTTTAAAATTTCAAACAGACGAATACGGGCGCACGTGATATTTCTGAAATTATACGTTTGTTATCGGTCCTATCCCTGCAAAAAAAATCTCGTTAGAGAGCTCATTAGATAAACAAACTAATTAAGCTAATCATTTGACTCAACTTTTTGAACAAGGCAAAAAAATTTTTTTTTATTAAAAATATTAAAAAATTCGCCTTAATTTTTCAATTAATTTAATTTTGCATGAAAACTAGGTCATTAAGATAGGTTTTTGGTGTTGTTATTTATTAGTACAGTATGTTAGCTAAAAAATAATACCATAATTACAGTTATACCTTAAGTACTTTAGGAATTACAAGTGCTCAAACATGCACTGGATGGATGGGATGCGGCCACTTCACTAGTCAGTACGCTGCTGACATTCGTTTGACATGGATTTTGCATCGGGAACGCTAAATGCAGCTGTTTTGGTGTATGTTTGAGCACTTGTATTTCCTAAAGTACTTAAGGTATAACTGTAATTATGGTGTTATTTTTTAGCTAACATACTGTACTAATAAATAACAACACCAAAAACCTATCTTAACGACCTAGTTTTCATGCAAAATTAAATTAATTGAAAAATTAAGGTGAATTTTTTACAATTTTTTATTAAAAAAATTTTTTTTAGCCTTGTTGTTCACATAGTTGAGTCAAATGATTAGCTTATTTAGTTTGCTTATCTAATGAGCTCTCTAACGAGATTTTTTTTGCAAGGATAGGACCGATAACAAACGTATAATTCCAGAAATATCACGTGCGCCCGTATTCGTCTGTTTGAAATTTTAAAATGGCCGCCATTTAATTATCGTTGGCACATAAAAAAAATTGTTTGGTCATTTATCGATTAAATTTATTGTAATTTAAGCCCTTAAAAGCTCCGACACCGCTAACCAAACACCCTGTATAACTTCCTAGTTCTCCGGTGCGAGTTTTGACATGGGAGATATACAGGGTGGAAAGGGACGACGTTCCTTCCAGCTACCGACCGAGTCTACCAACCATTGCGATGAACTTTCACTATGAGACCAACATCGAAATAAAAAAAAAAATACCCCTCATACAAAGTGAGTGATTAGTTAGATTTCAATAGTATGGAAAAGTCAATTTTCCATGTACGCTTTCGATGTTGGTCCCATACTGAAAGTTCATCGTAATGGTTGGTAGACTCGGTCGGTAGGGGGAAGGAACGTCGTCCCTTTCCACCCTGTATTGAATTATGAAGTATTACGGTTACCCTGCTGTTTCACTTACGAAACCGAACTGGCTGCACTTATTTCATTGGGTCAAAATCGAAATAATTATGATTTTACAGATAACATGGACTGGCATGGACTATGATTTTTTAAATAAATATTAATTAATACTTTTTTCGGTTACCGCGAGGATTACTCATGAAATAAAACTATGAAAACGGATAAACTCGCGTATATTAATTAACTTTAACTTCATTCCGACGTTTCGAACACTTTACAGGGTTAGTTGCCCGCAGACCACGAACCCTGTAAAGCAGGGGTCGGCAACCTTTTAGCATCCAAGGGCCACATAGTAGTTAACGAAATTGACGCGGGCCGCACTTTGTTAATATGTAGGTTTTGTTCGAAAAAAATACTCACATTATAGGTTGTCAATAAGGGAGAGTCGAATATAGCAATACCTATATATTATTATGCAAATAACATCTTATCGACGATTTTTTATATTTTTAATTTTATCCGATGGGGGTGGAAACTGGAAATCCGAATGCGTGACTTTTGGGCTCTCCAGATTCCAAATTTTTTTTATTTTATTTATTGGACAAAAAGGCATTTATATGAAACTTTTAAAATAATGGTCCGATCGCGCTGAAATGTGGCATACAAGCACTATGTGGGCCAGGAGTGATACATTGAAAAAAATATGGAAATAATTCAAGATGACGGCGCCCCGAAACAAAAAGTCGAAATCCCGAGTGAGCCAACACTAAGTAATTTGAAGCGAGGCCGAAGGCCGAGCTCCGAGAAAATTTAGCTACCAAGAGTTCAACCCCAGAAGCTAAATAAACCCAGCCAGAGGGCCGAAAGCCGAGCTCCGCGTAGGGCCGAAGGCCCGGAGCGTAACGATCGAGCCCACGCGGTATAACTGCCCTATTTAGGTAGATTTAGAGAGGTAGGAAGATTAGGTAAATTTGGCAAACGGGCATTATGTGGGCCAGGAGTGATAGCCTAAATTTTTTTTGAAAAAATTCACGATTCGGAACATAAAGCCAAAATCCCACGTAAATTAAGCGAGACCAAAGGGTGAGCTTTCAGGTCGGGAGGCCGTAGACTGACCTTGCGGAGGATCAAAGGCCCGGAACTTCACTTCGCGGTCCCGAACCCTAGTAATTTTGGGCGCGGTTGAAGGCCTCGCTGCGGAAGGGACGGAACATTGCCCGAACCGATGTAAATCTAAGCGAGCCCCCAGCGTGCCACCTCTAAGTTATTAAAAGCGAGGCCGAAGGCCGAGCTCCGAGAAAATTTAGCTACAAAGCGTTCAACTACCCCAGTAGCTAAATAAACCCAGCCAGAGGGCCGAAGGTTGAGCTGCGCGTAGGGCCGAAGGCCCGGAGTGTCTCGAACGAGCCCACGCGGTACAACTGCCCTACCTAACTATCTTAACAAACGAACTGGAGGGCCGAAGACCCGACAGTTCGCTTCGAATGCTTGCGAAGGCCGCAAGCCGAGCTGCGCGTAGGGCCGAAGCCCCGGAACGTCACGTTCGAGCCCACGCGGTACCTACAACTGCCCGACCTAACTGTCTTAACTAGTGAACTGGAGGGCCGGAGACCCGACGGTTCGCTTCGAACCCTTGAGAAGGCCGCAGGCCGAGCTGCGCGTAGGGCTGAAGACCCGGAGCGTCCGACAGAGGCGCAACAGCCTGCGAGGACAAGCGTGTCATGACTACATCGGACATTGTTAGTATTTCAAGAAGTTCTTATTTCGCCTCTGAAACCCGGTACAAAATTAACGTTCAAAGATAAGGTAGACGAATTTACTATCACGGCAATACGTCGAAAAATGCATGTTTCTTTTTTTTAATATTAGAGTCATCATCATCAGCCTATGTTAGTCCACTGCTGGACGTAGGCCTCTCCTATTAACTATGCGTATAGACGCATTAGGAGGTAAATGCCCATAATCGCCACGCTGGGCAAGCGGATTGGCAATCGCAGTAATGTGTCCACTATGATGACGCTGCTGCCCATCATCAATCTTGTAAAATGGTCAGTGACACTTAAATCCCTTAGTCGACTCTTACGGCACCCGCAGGAGGAGTTGGGGTGGTGACAAATGTATTCTTACTGCCGTCACCACACGGCGGAATATTAGAGTGCCCGACTGCAAAGATAAATTGCATTTCGATTTTCAATTATTCATTATTTGAATTGTACCTATACTCTTATTAAATCTTGTCCCTTTACTATTTTTATTTTGCTGTTTCTGTCTGTTGCCATGCCACTGACTCGAAATACATATATTTTAATAATAATAATTGTCGCCTCCAATTTATAACTAGGTTTTCTGTTAATGTGTATGGCCAATGATGAGGTTCGTGATTTTAACATACACGATACACAAGATAGTCAAGGAGGTTCGCGGGCCGCAACTGACCCCTTCGCGGGCCGCATGCGGCCCGCGGGCCGCCGGTTGCCGACCGCTGCTGTAAAGTGTTCGAAACGTCGGAATGAAGTTAAAGTTAATTAATATACTTACGCGAGTTTATCCGTTTTCATAGTTTTATTTCATAAATATTAATTATTGAGCCGTGTGGTAACGGCAGTTAGCCGTGTGGTGACGGCAGTAAGAATACATTTGTCACCACCCCAACTCCTCCTGCGGGTGTGGTAAGAGTCGACTAAGGGATTGAAGTGTCACTTATTATTTAATAAAAGATTGTTGATGGGCAGCAGCGTCATCATAGTGGACACATTACTGCGATCGCCAATCCGCTTGCCCAGCGTGGCGATTATGGGCATTTACCTCCTAATGCGTCTATACGCATAGTTAATAGGAGAGGCCTACGTCCAGCAGTGGACTATCGTAGGCTGATGATGATGATGATGAATTATTGAAAACTGATTTCGCAAATAAAGAATTACTCCAATGTAGGTAGGTAAAAGTAGTTTTCCTTTTATATTTCGCGTCATATGTCCTCCCAATTTTAAAATAACTCCCCTCACGAGCAAATGTGATGAAAATACAATTATTGGGTTCAAAACGCGTAGGAGTGATCCAGTTATCGAACACTAGAATGTTCGAGTGCTGGCGTCGGCAGCGCCGATGTCAATGGGTGCTGATACATTTTATTTAATTAATTCATGTAATAGCTTGTGAAGAATATACTAATAACATTACGATTAATCCTCTATGGGAATTATACGATTAACCTTCTACGGGAATTATACGATTAATCCAGATAATGATCCGTTTTCAACAGTTGTCTCACAATTTCGAAAGACTGCTTGTGCATACAATGTTTTTCATCACACTTGCTGACAAAAGAATAAGGTTCTAATAACATTTAGGATATTTAGAAAGTCCATTTGAAGAACGAAAATAGCAGTAGGTTTATTTTAGTGAGATCAATATGTAAAGGCCAAAAGCCACTTCTTCTAATGAAAGTTCTGAGAAATCGTTAGCCATTTGTCGTATACGGTTGATGGAAACTTCTGGGAGCATGACCGTGGTGCCGATATGGGTAATATTAGTTATGCAAGAAAATAGTCCAAGATAGTATTCTCTGCCTGTTTACCGGTGGCAGTAGAAAAAGGCGGCATAGTTTATAATTATAAGCATTGATATTGGTGTTACTTAAAAAAAAACAATGGTAAACACATCTGTACATTGCGATATTATTCGCAATGTAAAAAAGAAACGCCAATATCAATGTGTTTAGTAAAAAATATAATATGTTCTAATTTTGGTAATTTTATTTATAATGGAAAATATAATTAAACAATAGACACAATACAATAGGTAAATAAACTTATTACAAATTAGAGAACTACAACTTCTTAACTAAATTACACAAATTCATCATCATCATCATCATCATCATCATCATATCAGCCGAAAGACGTCCACTGCTGAACATAGGCCTCCCCCAAAGATTGCCACAATGACCGGTCCTGCGCCACCCGCATCCAGCGGACTCCTGCGACCTTCACCAGGTCATCGGTCCACCTTGTGGGGGGCCTACCCACGCTACGCCTTCCGGTACGTGGCCGCCACTCAAGAACCTTCCCGCCCCAACGGCCATCGGTTCTACGCGCAATGTGCCCCGCCCACTGCCACTTCAACACAAATTACTAAAATTAAATTAACATACAATGCACACACACAGATTATCACATTACAACCCCGTCCCTTGCCGTTTCCGGTGCAAAAGTACCCATAACGCTGGCAGCATTTCCACGCTGGATAGCCATGGATAACCTTTGCACCAGAAACGACTCATTCTAATTATAAGTACCTACTTTTATAATCTTGTTTTTTATTTTATTGCGATACATGCTAAGTTTATATCTGGTTGAATCAACATTTTTTATCTGTTATCGCCATGGTTAGGGTCACCTGAGTCACGCTGAATTTATGCAAAGTTATGCTACTTAAACTACTGCATAGTTTAAGTAGCATAACTTTGCATAAATTCATCTTTTATAAATCAGCATTTTCCTTGTGTTAATAAGCCCTTAATAGGCCACCTCATCATTATCATTATCACCTATACAACCTACGTATTACAAACTGTGATCGGAACAGGTATGGGAAGAAAACTTTAATATAACTTGTCAAGTTGACATAAAGCGCACTTACAGCGATAAAATATACATATCCACATACCCAAATGTTGAAAGTTTGGCATTCAGACATTGAATAGTACACTTTATTTTTATTTGCCAATGATGCTCGTATTGTTCTTGGTTGTATGTGCTCGTTCGTTCGTTATAGATGTATCATATAGTATAGGTCAGGATGCTTAGCCAAGTTGCCAATCGCTAAGGCTTAGTATCGTAGTTTCTTACCGGTTCTTCTCGGGGTCAGTGGTGTAGGTTTAGAACCGGAAGTAGTTTTAATTTTATGCAATTTAGACCATTAAAAAGAGTTTGTTGCTATTTAAATAAAGAATCATTTGACTTTAATATAATTTCCCTCTCTATCACTTTTTCAAATTAGTGAGACAAAGACGGTTGCCTTTCGTTTACGATTGACGATTAAGCGTTAGCGATTGGCAACTTGTCTAAGCACCCAGGCGGTCAACCACAAAATGTCACTGTGTCTCTTTTCTTTGCACAGGAGGAATAACGCAGATTATTTTTTGATCATCTTTGTAGCCGAGCTATCAATCGCTTTTGGTGGAACCAGTGCCCTATGCTATGATTGCTGTCACTGCATATTTCGTAGTAAGCGAACAAACCGATTTTCAGCAAGTGTTTGTTAGCAGTGAATATCATCACAGTCATTATGTTCACAATGTTGATGTGGTGTGATTTCAGAATTAATCCCGCAAAATACACACAATTTAATGCCCGTAGGACCTTATTCGACCTTATTCTGTTGCAATAAGAATCATGGGTTGTTAGTGGTAATAGGCAATAGTGGTAATGGGCATTTTCAGGTATAACCAATTAGCGTGAGATCAATAGTAAATTGTGCAGTACGGTATTACTAACGAGAGTGTTAGAAGCGGAGCGAGGCGGAGGGCTTTTAATGACTCGAGTTAGTATTCCGCTTACCGACCGTGATGCATACAATGTTTTTCATCACACTTGCCGACAAAATAAGTTTTAAGAAAAAATATTATTAAATGACGTACTGATATTTCTATTACTCCCAAGGGAATTTGACTTTTCTATTAATGCCGCTACGCATGCAAGCAATGGCGCGCTTAGACAGCAAGTGTGATGAAAAAAAGCTTAATTCCTGTCTAGTGAGGAATTATAAGTAAGAAACCCATATGAATATTATCTTTATTGGCATTATTATATTGTTATAAATAAGGCTTACAAAATAAATACCAAAACGGCTTTCTAGTATTTTTTCTTATCTATAAAATTATGAAGTGAAATGCCGTAATATATAATCGTTAAAATTCATGCAACTGGAATAGGTACTAATCAAATATAATACAAATTATTATGTACATTATAGTCAGATTTGTACCGACTTACCATAATATATTTTACGGTATGTAATAGTTATTTATTAAAAAAACTTGAAATCAACCAATATAATTATATTCAGCAACTGAAATAACCATGCAGAAATGATAATCTAATAACAGACCTATCCTAATCTCAGTAAGCACGCACTCCATCATAATATTGTACTAATTTATATTACATACCGAAACAACAAATCACCCAGTGGGCCTGCTGGGTTGATTGTATAAATTTATTTAATTACGTGTATCGAATAAGGGATTAATAATTTCCGCTGCTATGAATACTCGGGAAAACCTTCCAAATAATTAGTAACCATTTTACGAGGGATCCACCATTCAAAGCAATCATTAGGAGCCCGGGTTCATTTATTACTGGATTATTTTCGATCGCTTGCTTGTCTTGTGTAAACTATTAGGAGTAGGTACTCGGCCACGGACAAGAGCGAATTGCGGCACTGCAAGCGTCTTCCCTGTTCATTGCGCGGTCGCGACGCGAAACGTGCGCTGGTTAGTTCGGAACACACGCAATGATTAGGAAAAATGCCGCAACACCAAACGCGCATGTCCGTGGCCGAGACGTGACTATTCGAAATAGAAACCAAACCCAATTTTAACATAATCCTGTTTCTATTTCGTAGCTATTCTTAGTCAATCTCGGATATACAGTGATACAATTGATAGAAATGTCACCTTTATTTCACTTTTAATACGGACGTTTTTCCCGTCAAGTTAGTGATGCAGATACGAGGTTGTGTAAGTATAGTGGCGGTTTTCGGAAGACGAATTGAGCTCTTCTTAAAATTCAATAAAGATGTATTTTCTTTGAACCTTTCATTAGCTTCCACATCCTTTTATAACGGAATCCTGGGTATAAATTATTTTAATTACGGGTTACATTAGGTATTAATACGATTATAAGCATGGAACTTTGATGTTTTGCACCTTATTTATTTTTATACATTAGGTACACAAGCGCCAGAATTTATTTGAAGTAGGTACATATTTAAATTTTCCAATACAAATGGATTTCGAGTCGAATTCGGAATTTACAATAATTACAATCTCAGGATGCTTAGACAAGTTGTCAATCGCTAACGCTTAATCGTCAATCGTAAACGAAAGGCAGCTAACTGTCTTTGTCGCACTAATATGAAAGAGTGACAGAGAGAGAAAACTACGATACGCTACTAAGCGTTAGCGATTGGCAACTTGGCTAAGCATGCAGGCATCTCTACTAAATCAGTATATTTCCAATTTAGAATTGAATACCTACCTACATCCAACCTACCTACATCAATATTACAGATAATTGCTTAGATATAGCAAAGCAGTAACAATTACTGTACACAGATTAATATTAGTCTTATTTTATTGATGATAGGGTATAAAATGATGAAGAAAATACGGCGATTGTTCTGCGTGTGCCAAATAACCGCAAAATTACACGTTTATTATATTTCCTTTGGTGATTTGTAAGCTTTAGTTATTCTATCAGAATGTAGGTATATTATTGATGCGTGATTCAGTCTACCCTAATTCGTAGTTTTATAATAAGATGACGATTTGAATCTTTGAAAATATAAGATATCATAACAATAGGCACTTTAAAACTGTGTCTAACAACTGTCTATCAAGGTTTCCATCGTAAGTACCATAAGTCTTATATTAAGTAACTTAGGTCTTTCTTCTTTTATAAAATATTACAATTTTAATCTATTGTTTCAGGTAATATTGGAGCTTATTGGACCCTGAACACAACAATAAGATGTCACAATTTGAAAATTACATTGTTTAAAAAAATAATTTCATGAACTTCTACATAAGTCTTTAACTCCTCTCAATAGTTATCCTCTTGTCAGCCTCTGTAGCCTAGTTGGTAGTGACCCTGCCTACGAAGCTGGAGGTTCCGGGTTCGATTCCCGGCGAGGGCATTCTTTGTGTATTTATTTATCACAAATGTTTGTTCCTTGGTCATGGCTGTGTATGTATCTAAATATCAATACGTATCTATCTATTATATATATCGTCGCCTGGCCACAACACAAGCCTTAATTGAGCTTACCGTGGGACTAGGTTGATTTGTATAAGATGTCCCAAGATATTTATTTATTTAACTACACTTTTCGTAAAAAACTTCATACGTGATAAAACTGATAACCTTAAATTGACAGATTAAATGCAGTTAGTAGTCACTTATCCCCTTATTCATAAACGTCTCCTAACTTAGCAAGCCGATAAGTATTGTTTGTCTCTTTCGGTCTTATCCCTATATATACATATAAGACTGAAAGGGACGAACAATACTTATTGACAAAGTGTTAAATATTGTATTTCAAAAAAACCGTGGTAGTTTCGAACACCTACTATGATAAATTAAAGTATGTTTTTCAAAACAACTGGGTTCGATTCCCACCTCAGCAGGTGCAGTTATTTTTTTTTCAATGTATTAATGCAGTTTTTCTGTTTGTTAAAATCGATGACATGGCTCCTACGAAAATATCTTATCTTCGTATGTCTGATAGATTCAGGCCTATTACCGCGAAAATCGAAATTCAGAAATTTCGAGGTTTTTTCTGTCACTCAAACAAAGGCGTCATCAGAGTGAGAGAGACAAATCCTCGAAATTTACGAATTTCGTTTTTCGCGGTAGGGCCGCAGACATTCCCAATAGTTAGTTATTCCTATACTGTTTAATCATCGCGGTAACCGAAGAAAATATTAAATGTATATGAATTCGCCGGTACACAATGCACTATTCCAACAGAACCTGCCTGTTTTGGTATAGCGACGTTAATTACATGTCAAACGCCACGCACAACTTGCGGACTACCGCTCCACGCCGCCATTATAAATACACATCGTTAGTCTACATGTCTGTGGTACTGATTTGTTACACAAAATATAATACTGTTTTGACTAAATGATATACAATTCATCATATTTATAACCATCATTAGTTTGGCCGTGTGGTGACGGCGGTAAGAATACATTTGCCACCATCCCAACTATTCCCGCGGGTGTCGTAAGAGCTGACTAAGGGATTGAAGTGTCACTGACCATTTTTAGGAACCCTAAAAATTAGGGTTCCTAAAAATGGTCAGTGAAGGTTTTAAATGGAAAAAACGGAACCCTTATAGTTTCGCCATGTCCGTTTGTCCGCAGCATAGCTCAGTGGCCGTTAATACTAGAAATCTGCAATTTGGAACTACGGAACCCTACACTGAGCATGGCCCGACATGCTCTTAGCCGGTTATTTTTTGATAGAAGTTTGTTGATGGGCAATACATACGATTCGTACGATCGTCCAGAAGGACCTGCGGCCCATTTCCCAAGCACTTGTAACTTGTAATACTATGGGATGTCTCTTTATAACACCATAGTCAATTAATCAGATATCATGGCTTCTGCGTAAGAGTCAACTAAGGGATTGAAGCATCATGCTGCTGTCCATCATCAATCTGCTAAAAACGAACATTCAGTGACACTTCAATCCCTTAGTCGACTCTTATGACACCCATGTGAAGATTTGGGGCGGTGACAAAACTTACAATATTCGTGTATATCGTGCAAACTTAAATCTGTTTAATTTATTGAATATAATATCTTCTTTGTCTTATACCTCTTAACCGAGGGTTTTGACCACCAAGTCGCTGTACAATTGCCATCAGGGTCGCGTTTTATAAAGTTACAATTTATAATTTTGCTGTTTACCTCTCTTTATAGCCAATATGTGCGTGCGTTAGAGAAGCAAACAGCGAAAATGTTAAATGTAACTTTATAAAACGCGACCCAGACGTATCCGGGCGGCCATTGTGCTCACAAATATCTGAGCAGGGTGCTTAGCCAAGTTGCCAATCGCTAGCGCTTAATCGTCAATCGTAAACGAAAGGCAGCTAGCTGTCTTTGTCGCCCTAATATGCAAGAGTGACAGAGGGGGAAAACTGCGATACGCTACCAACCGCTAGCGATTGCCAACTTGGCTAAGCATCCTGATCTCTATTATCATGGCGTTAGAGTGCACGTTCTGATATTTTTGAGCTCCATGGCCGCTCCGATATATTTGGCGATTGTCCGTTGTTATTGAATGAATATGTACGGTACCCTACGAACAAATAAAACATGGAAGCCGCACGCCATAGTAAATTGCCTTTCCAAAACGGTCCTGAATTTTAGTTGACAAATGTCACCCCCTCTTTAATGCATCACGTCAATGAATTTCAATGTCACCCTATAAAAACTTAAACCGCCATTTAAAAATAGTTGTGATTGATCCATCAAAGTTTTGATTATCTATTGTCTATAAACATTTGTCAAAGATGTTGCGCCAAAATATGCGCGGTGTTGAGAAAAGCGCTATGTCCTGCCCATCTTGGCACAATAGGCTACTTGACCCATTTTTAAAGTTTGTCTTATATAATTAATTAATATCTGATTAACAGAAAAAATATATAAAAAAAATTTTTCACGACCTCGAAAACCGCAAAATTATAACTTAAAATTTAAACTTTCGTTACCGCGCGAAAACGATACTAGCCATGTTAATGCTTAGATTATCTGTGGTGTGACGTCACTCAAACCGAAAACAAACATTTGACATGTCACTTATGTTATGTCAATGTCACAGCAAAGCTACATGCCTACATGTCCATGGCGAATTTCACTCGTATAAGATTCGACATGAAGTTAGTTTAAGATCCTATGACGTCACATCATGGCCGACCCCGTTTTCAGAGTACGAAATTAAAAAAAAAAAAAACAATTTTTCAATAAAAAATATGTACCCATCAAACACTTTTAATACACCGCAATCGAAAAATATTGATCTTTTCAATAAATACTACAGAAAATAATAATTGTTTGCACTAAATTTGATATGAGTCAAGTAGCCTATTGAACAATTGATTTTGGGGTTATTTTTGAGCTGGCGTTAGACGTCCATGTTTATATATGGTCGCAGACGGTACCTTTATAAAGAATTTATCGGCATGTCAGTGATATTTTATTGGTTTGGAATATAAGGACATAGATGATGATGCAATTACTTAGGTTGACTGGCTTAGATGCTTGGCTGTGTGCCATCTTCAGATATTAATGCACTATCTTTAGCGTCGGGCATTTCACTAGCTTAGTAAATACCACTTTTATTTATTTTATTTTATTTATTAAAACAAAAGTTTACATGACATTATAGTAAAACACCAATGCGTCATGAAACTAAAATTATACAATTTAAAAATAGAATACAAATACAAAATAGAATATATGTAGAAATAAACTTATAAAAAAAAAAACCGGCCAAGTGCGAGTCGGACTCGCGCGCGAAGGGTTCCGTACCATTATCAATTTATTATTAAAAAATACAGTTAAATCAACGTACCTCAAAAACTATAGGAGATATTTTAATCAAGCCAAAAATCGTTGATAGAGTTTATTAATGTGCATAACATATATTTTTTTCAGAATTTTATATTGCGTAGTTTAAAAAATAGAGGGGGGGGGACACATTTTTCAGACTTTGAGAGCTGATATCTCGAAAACGATTTGCTTAAATAAAAATTAGATGTATAAACCTTCATATCATTTTCAAAGACCTTTCTATTAATACCCCACACGCTTATATACAACTAAAAAAAAAATTCTATCCCTCAGTTACATGTATGGAGGGCCCCCACCCCAATGGTTTTTTTTACAATTTAGTATCATAATCCTGTAGCGGTTTATACAACACATATCCTTATCAAATTTCGTTACTGTAGTATTTATAGTTTCCGAGTAAATCGGCTGTGACAGACGGACAGACGGACAGACGGACAGACGGACATGACGAATCTATAAGGGTTCCGTTTTTGCCATTTTGGCTACGGAACCCTAACAAAGTACGAGTATAGTTCATTTCAAATACGAAGGCCCGATGCCACTCGAAACTTTTGTCATTTAATTGTTCCGCTACAAATTGGCACGTGTCGTACACCGATGTATACATAAAATATCACGCCACAAAAGGGTCTGGCCAGGTATATTTTGCTGTCACTGATCTTATTGTTGACGCCTAATGACTTTGTCAAGTGGAATCGGGCCTTTGAATTTGAAATGGACTTTACTTACTTAGATGATTTTTCTAAATATTCCCGTCATCCTTCATCCCCAGTCTTGTAATTTTTCACTTATTAATTGAAAGTATTGAAACAGATGTCGCATAAGGTGACCCGGGGAAACATATAATATTCTAGGATAAAATATTATGTGTTTTCCCGTAACTATCCTCACGAAAATCGTTCATTAATTTCTGCGTAAAATTTTAACAGACAGATAATATAGGGATTATTAATAAGGAAATGTCTGTGTCAAGCAGTACCTAGGACGTAAAATGTAGATAAAGTACAAACTCAAAGAAGCTTCAATATAATTATATTTATCTAGAAATGATACATACGGGGTGTTTTATTGAAAATTTAATACCTGGCACACTGCGAAATTCAGCAATAAAAGAACCAATAATTTATCGAAATAACGGTCTCGCATGAACGATTATTTCGTTAAAGATATGCGAAGGTAGCTTTGCCAAGAATTCACATAAGTATTGTGTAAAACAAGCTTCATACTTATTGCATATCAAATACTTGTTTTTGTAATGTCGTATCATCATCATCATGAACTTATCTCAGGCCACTGCTGGACGTAGGCCTCATCTACCATCAACCACGCGTTAGGTAAAGCGGATTGGCGATTGCAGTAGTGTGTTCAGTGTGATAATGTTGCTGACTATTATATAATCACCAAATTAAAAATTTAAAAACAATCAACTACAACCGAGACTTTTTATCAAGATCATATCGTCTGTGGTTTCCATCATTGATTTCCTATCATCAAATCCTACTTTCTGAATGTAAATTCTTGTAAATGAATGAAAATTACCAAAAGCGCCATACATGTACCTATAAAATTTTAAGAGATCCCTCGATTTCTCCAAGATCCTATCATCAGACCCCAAAGTGGTGCCAACGGGACCATCTCGGGGTTTGTTGATGGTTGATTGTTTATACACGTTCGATCACAAAAAAATATTAAAAACGGTTCACGATTCTCGGAGATATCGGGTAACATACATACAACAAAAAAATCCAATCGAATTGAGAACCTCCTCCTATTTTTGACGTCGGTTATAAACTTCTATAAATAAATGGTCAGTAATACTTCAATCCCTTAGTCGACTCTTACGACCCCCACGGGAAGAGTTGGAGTGGGGACAAATGAAATCTTACTGCCGTCACCACTCGACATGGCGCATGATTAAATTACGAGTAACCTTATGAGATTTATTCGTCGAGCCATAGTAACATTTTAGTAATCGAATAATTAAATACAGTAAAATTACCCAACCTAGGACCATTTCAAAAGGTGTTAACTAGATCTCAAAACTAAATTCAAGATCTACACCTAGTTAGATGTACATAATTTGATAATCACTTAGGTAAATCTATTTAAGAAAGAAAAAATATAATTTTAAAAGGCGAAACATAAAAAACTAGGAATGAATGCTTAATAACTTGAACTTGCGGATCATACTCAACTTGTAGTACCTACCAGACTACAGTTGAGAAGTGTCTTTTCAAAAGGGCTTAATTCCACTTCACTTTGTCAATAGATATCTATTATAAAAACATACAAAAAATTACCCTTGTTAATAGAGTGGAAATAAGCCCTTTTGAAAAGACACTCCTCAGTTAGGTTCTTCGATAAGCTACCAAATACTTACGCAACTCTAGTTAAAATAGTAAGTTATAGGTACAATATTTGTCTGAACGTCCCATTTAACGCCCTAGCGCCCAATATTCACAAACACCTAAATCAACAAACACTGCCCCGATTCGGTTGTAGCTGTAAGTTTTAGACACCTTCAATCACAGACTACTTCTCATGGACTCCGTATTATGATGAGGACTCCCAGTCAAAGTGCCCTCATACGTAGGCATACCGCTGAAGCATCTGTCTTTGTCACTTCAATAACGCCTTCAGAGACAAGGGTGATAGAGACTGGCGCTCGAAACTTACAACTATCGAAGTTCGTAGTTTAGACCAGTAGTTTATTATTTTGTGTATTTTTCCATATAATTTATGCTGTGGTTTTACGAGAACTAGTAACCGTATTGGATCAATGTTTAGTTTGAAACTGCATTGCATTAAGTGCGCATATTCTATTTGGCTGTTGGTATTGTGGATATTCATTGCGTAAGATTATCCCCAAATTGATAATATTTGATACATTTTTTGTCAATTTTGTAAAATGCCAATTTGGGCAGCATTTGGGAAGTTACGTAGTTCACTTTGTCGATCTCACGGTGCCTGAAGACAAAAATCTTCAATCAGTGCTTCCTACCCGTCATGACGTACCTAGGGAGCTGAAACGTGGACACTGACGGTATAGCTGGCCACAAATTCAAGTTCCCTCGTGGCTATTGTACTTATTACTTAACTTAAGATGTTTTACAGACAATAGTGGCATATTTATAACACTAATCGCAAATCGAAAAGAAGATAGCGAGACGACTTGAAATCATTAAAAAAAGCGGGAAAGAGCACATGGGCAATTTCTATTTACCGTTGTAACCTGCACTTTTTAGGATGTCCCCGTATGTTTTTTGCGATTTACTCAGAAGATGTTGCTTTTATCCGGTTAAATTGTGCTTTTCCGTAAAATATATAAACAGTTTCATCCCTTCTTAAATTTATAGCAAAATAAATCGCTTGTTTCTTGCCAAAACTGTAGTTTTAGTTAAAAGAGGGTAAAATCCTCCCGCCATGCTGTCCCCTCCACAAATTGTCATCGTTGATGTCCATTTTCCCATTTTTTTTCTAAAAAGGTAACACGAAGTATGACAGATGGGGAAAAAGAGAGCCTTTGCCTACCAGTAGAATATCATAATTTAACAATATATTCATAACACCTTAACAATACAAAGTATTCTTCTTAGTTGTGCACTCTTGACAGAGTGGTCGTGGTCATGTCAAAGTCGATTTTTGCGCCACAGCAGCTCTCGTAATCCGTCGCCATGTGGCGACGGATTACGAGAGTATCTTTACTTACGAGACTATCTTTGGTGGAGTGGGAGCAGTCGTTGATGGTATTTTCTGTGATGGACTTAATGAGGTCCGTTCATCGGGGAACGGCCACGAGATCTTTTGCCCTCGACTTTTCCTTGCACCACCAAACGTTTCATGGAGTTCTCGTTACGGGTTATGTGTCCAAAGAATTTGAGGATTCGCAGTTGAACAGCCGATGATATTCTCTCTTTGATTTTTTTTTCAAAGTATTATTACGCTTCATCTAGAGCGCAAACAATCTATGCCTTCACCTTACTCAAACAGCGTCTCTCGAGGTTCGGGATAAGTGGGGATATTACACGGGTGAAATAGTTTGGTGTTTTTCGTTATGTTTATATATTTGACCCGACTGGGGTTAGATTACGTCACCGCAGAGTGGGTAATTTTCACCCACCGAGCTCGACGAAATGTTGCTACGAAAATTGCTTCATTAGTCAACTGACAGTTTTTTATTATAAAACGTTTGTTGAAAGCAATCTTACGGCCCACCTGATGGGGATATTTCTGAAATAGGAATGCGTTAACGCTTTTTGAAAGAGTTCGGGATATAAATAAGAAATCAGGATTTTTTTTTTATATCTTGGGACATCTTACACAAATCGACCTAGTCCCACGGTAAGCTCAATTGAGACTTGTGATGTGGGTACCAAGCGACGATATATATAATAGATAGATACACACAAGGAACAAACATTTGTGATAAATTATTACACAAAGAATACCCTCGTCGGGCTTCGAACCCGGAACCTCCAGCTTCGTAGGCAGGGTCACTACTAACTAGGCTACGGGGGCTGACAATATTTGTTTGAAACAAGTTAAAATTTAGTAAACCGTAGACAGATTGTGTAATTATATGAAATATTATTTCGTTTGTGCGTTAAATCCATCGATCTCATATTTTCTCGATGCGCAGAGCATCCCATATATTTACACCGACAAAACCGAAAATTCGTTTACAGTAAAGCATTTTCCACGAAAAACGCGTCCAACCGTAAATGTACTAAACACGGATCCTATTTTAGAAATCCCAGTACATTTCCAGCCCAGAAAACTTGAAATCCAGTAAACCAGAACAAGATAGCTTGGTTTTCTCACTTCAATCGTATTTTGATTTAAAAATCCTGTCTCCACTACCCCCGGGAGAGCCTGCTTGTTTTTACCCAAAAAGGGTTAGGTTTTATTTTAAACAACGCTAGTTTTCTATGTCTCTCCGCCTGCTTGGATTACGGACGGACATTGGCTACCAATTTTATTTTTAAGCTCCTGAACAGCTTTTGGAACGAATTCGTAGTATCAAAGATTTTTTCAGTCTGTGTTTAATCCGATAAATGAAAATGACACCAAAGAAAAAAGCTTATTTAAAAATCAGATAATGTCATAGTTTTTTATGCTATATGAATCTATCTATGTACTAATACGTCTGTAGGTATGCTTACTTTTGTTGTTTAAATTACTTTAGAAAAGCGATTGAAGTGTCAATCATATTTAGAAGATTGATGTTGGGCAGCAGAATCATCACAGTGGAGTCACTACTGTGATCACCAACTCGCTTGCCCAGCGTGGCGATGAAGGGCATTTACCCCTTAATGCGTATCGACGCATAGTTAATAAGAGAGGCATACGTCCATCAGTGGACTGAGAGAGGCTGATGGCGTGACGTGATGACATGACTTCAGAAAAGCTCAAATGGATGTAATGGACGTTTGGTCAAATTTAAATGAAGCCTTTAAAACATAAACTAAAATGAATTTGTCACTTTTTTGATTCACTTGAGTGGAATTGAAATCCTTAAAACAAATACCATTTTCTTTTTATTTAATTAAAAGATCCGCATACGACTAGACGCAGTAATTTTCAGCACGCGTTCATAAAAACGGATCCTCTCTCGCATCACGAATTTTGCTTACCTTTCCATCGGAGTAATAACGCGTAAGTACAGCAAAAACTCACATGTCACGTTCAAACACGACGAAAAATTCTTGCAACGGGTCACAGAAATTGGAAGGAATAAGGATAAGCCTCGAGCCAGCGATACGATCTCCTTGGTTGATAAGGGAATTAAATTACTTGGGCGTGCTTGCAATTACAATCCAGGCACCTTACGGTCGCCCTACATGAAACAGCCGAAGCGCCAACACAATTACTTAAACGCCATCTGTGATTTCATCAAGAGTGTGCTACGTCGTGTTTTGCTGAGTGAAAAGTTTTGTTTAGTTTTCCGTGTCGTTTAGGACTTTCTTGGTGTTAAGTGTGGAAGTTTCCCGTAGTGTTGGGAGGGATAACACGGAATTACATTGTAGCAATATGTGAGTGCGTGTGTGTGTGATTCGGGGATTCTGATCGCCTTCCGAGGGCGGTGTATAGGGCTCGTCGCACTAGTTGAAAAACATTCTCTGACTACTCATAGTTGTTACTGATGTTAAGGTGAAGATCTACTGGTTGGTTGATATTCGCGAGCACTCGCTCGACCAATCAGAAGACAAGGCTAGGAGCTGATCGAAGCGTGGATAAGGATAATTTGTCGGGGTGCTTTATATAGGAGGCGTTTGCTCTAACTTATTCATGGCTGGTTATTGTGATGGAAAACTACGCACGATGCTATCGTTTGTCGGTTAGTTTCATGGCGTTTTAATAATGACGCTATAAGTAGTATTTAGTGTCTGAGCGTTATTTTAGTTGTCCCAGTGTTTTTCAACTTTTTTACGGCGAGTACTTTTGGAGGGCAAACATATTACGCAACTTCGTTTTTTATATAAGAATTTGGATATTATGTATGAAGTGATCGTACACTGTTTGCCGCTATATTGCCTACATAAATTGACCTTACTGTATATTTTATATTATAAGTAACCCTTTGTAATCAGATTTAAGTCACCCCCTATGAGGTCGCAACCCACGCGTAGAAAGTCACGTTTACTTATTGCGTTAAATAAAATATCTATTGTATGCACAACAATTTTAAAAAAATAAACAAATTGATTTTGACAGGAAACCTCATGTACTTATGTTTATTAGGTATGTTATGAACCTAAATATATAAATAAGAAATCAGGATATTTTTTTTAATATCTTGGGACATCAATCGACCCTAGTCCCACGGTAAGCTCAATTGAGGCTTGTGATGTGGGTACCAAGCGACGATATATATAATAGATAGATACACACAGGGAACAAACATTTGTGATAAATAAATACACAAATAATGCCCTCGTCGGGATTCGAACCCGGAACCTCCAGCTTCGTAGGCAGGGTCACTCCCAACTAGGCGACGGAGGCTGACACAAACATTAATTGAATTTATTAATGTAAATAGGTATTTATCCTGCGAAGAACTGCTTAAAGAAGAAATTGATAATTTTTTTCTGATGGTTTATTTTTGGCAGGTAGGTTAAGGCCGTTAAGGTAGGCAGGTACTAATATTCCAATAAAAAAATGAATAGATTACTATAAAAGTCGAATGGTATGTTAATTAATAATATTTAACGTGATTATCGTGTCTTTTGACCGCTCGCTTTCATGTATTTAACCACATTTGCGTGGTTCGTGGTTAATCGGAAATCCGATGAATATCGTGTATTGCGGTGGTAGAAGTAATTACAACGGTTATGCGAGCTTAGATGAACTAAGTAATTGCTAGGACATTACTGATTTCACTTCGTTTTTTGTTTTCAGTAGCCTTTGTTTGCATCTATGTAACTGTTGGGTATAAGTATTAGATGTCTCAAACCAAAGAAATAATACCTAACGAGTTTGCCAACGCCAGAGATGGGATTTGTATCCACGTCTTCAGCTTTCGAGGCTGATGGCCGATATTATAATATTTATAATCTACGTACAATATACAGTGTGTAAATCTAATACGGGCGATCAATTAAACCAGGCATGGGATTCATTAGTGTAATCATGGATAACAAGGTTTTTTAAAAGTTACTGTTAATTATGACCCCACAGATTTTTTTTAAGATTATCGGAACAGTAATGTAGATACGAACATTTATTTTTGTTGACATGTCAGTTATGTCATCTGCTTTTGAAATTAGCTGTCAACGATTGCTGAACTCGCGTATGTTGCTCTACATTGCGCGCCGAATAATTTTGTATGGAAAATTTTGTTGCACTAATTTTAAGAAAAAGTTGTTTGAATGTACTTATTATGTCGTAAACTAACGCCCGTTAAAAGCTTCGCCCGTATTAGACTTACACCCTGTATACATAGGATAGCGGAGGACCGGTCATTGTGGTAATCTTTGGGGGAGTCCTATGTTTAGCAGTGGACGTCTTTTGGCTGATATGATGATGATGAAATACTTAGTAGAGTTACTACTACTTAAAAACGACACAATAATATTTCGTGAATCAATTTGAGTGGTTTCAATTAACGATTATAACGATTTTTGGTTTGATTCTAGTATCTATTTTAGTTTCCGAGTTAGGTTGATTTAAGTATATTTGTTGATCTTTTTAAGTCGGACTCGCACTTGTTTATAAATATTTGTGAAGAAATTTGTGCACGCGTAAGCTTACCACAGTAATAATTAATTATTTGGGTGAACCAACTTTTTTCTCTCTGTTATTGCCATGGTTATAGTCGCCTGAGTCACGTTGGTTTTATGCAAAATTATGCTACTTAAATTAGACAAACATGCAAGTAGTGCATGTCTGTAGGTGTAGGTGACCCATTACGGAAAGGGCTTATTAACACCAGAAAAATATATGTTTGCATAGTTCAAGTACCATAATTTTGCATGAAACCAGCGTGACTCAGGCGACCGTAACCATGGCAATAACAGACAGAAAAAAGTTGATTCACCCATTTACCTACTTGTCTGTAAAATTCTAAGTGACGAATGACCGAGCGGCTTTTCTGTACCACGTTTTACCTGGTTCTATTAAATCGTAATAATTTATCTGGACTTCAAAAAATCCAACTCAGTGCCCCGGCTTAGCTTAGCAGCTCTCAACAGCCGACAGCGTCAGTCTCGTTTTGAACGAATTTATATTTCGACGTAAATTATTAAGAGGTAAATTTGGACGGCAGCTATTGGAAAGTCAATCAAGTAAATGTTTACGTGTATACTCGAAATTTGAGTAATGAATACTACGTAGCTTTAGTAAAACGAGCTATGTTATGCATATATAGGTATAACAGATGTAGATATATAATACAAATTGTCAGTAGAATTAGTTTTCCCTCTCTGTCAATCTTTCATATTAGTGCGACAAAGACAGTTAGCTGCCTTTCGTTTACGATTGACGATTAAGCGTTAGCGATTGGCAACTTGTCTAATCACCCAGATATGGCTGACTTTCCATAGTCACTAGAACTGTGATGCTATGCTATGACTAGAACAGCGAATGCTCTTTTGGTCTGCATGCACCTTTAGGAGAGGCCTTGGTCCAGCAGTGAACTATCCCCCACTCTACGAAATTAACGAATCACGTTTCGTGTAACGATCGAATTTCGTAGAGTAGGGGGATAGAACAGCGAATGCTCTTTTGGTCTGCATGCACCTTAAGCGTTTGGACACAGTAGGAGGTGAATGCCAAATGAATCGCCACGCTGGGCAATCGGGTTGGCGATAAATTCAAAATAATACGCGCTTGCAATTGAAATTCTAGTGCTTCGTTGTTAGAATTCAAATTACGAGTACAACAAGACATTGTCATCAGATGCAGCGTTGTTCATGATAAGCGTCGAGTTGTAAATATGATGTAAGCATATAAGTCAGCCTCCGTAGCCTAGTTGGTAGTGACCCTGCCTACGAAGCTGGAGGTTCCGGGTTCGAATCCCGGCGAGGGCATTATTTGTGTATTTATTTATCACAAATATTTGATCCTTGGTCATGGCTGTCTATGTATTTAAGTATCTACGTATATATATATTTATTATATATATCGTCGCCTGGTACTCACATCACACGCCTTAATTGAGCTTACCGTGGGATAGGTCGATTTGTGTAAAGAATGTCCAAAAATATTTATTTATTTATTTACATAGAGAGACAGACAACGGGAAGTGAGTTTGTTTTATCGCCTGTAGTAATTTCACCATATTTTTTTAAAATTAAAAAATTTGGATATACATAATTTTATTTTAACATTGCGATTGTTTATGTTATATTATTTTATTTAGATTTATTATTGGTAGTCTTCCGACTGGAGATTTTGGGTCGCCTGATATAATATCATATGCCTTGGTAGTAATTTAATCGAATACAATAATCAGTGGAAAATTCCGTCGGACAAAAGTTTTTTTTTTAAGTTGTCTTATGAACAATGGATACCAGGCTTGAATATAATGTTCGGAAATGAAACTAATACTTGTTATAGTTGTGTTAGTTTCTCATTTATTTGAAGCAATTCGAGTCTTGAATTTCAAATAGATTTGCGCTTAGTATTGTTTGAATTTCAAACGGTTTGTTATATTAAAGCGATTTAATATTTTCAAAGGAACCAGACCCGAAGCGAAATTTGAAGGCATTTTATAATCTGCCCGCGTTCCGCAATAACCAAATGTCTGCTTCAGTAGACTAGTCGGCAGTCATATACGAAAATGAATATTTGTACGTACCTATACAATATTATTTTCACCTTCCTTGCTCGAAAAGGGCTTTTTTATTCTTTAAAAACAGATAGCAAAGTTGCGTTTTATCCACAAGAGTGCAAAGTTTAAACTTCCTTTGATTTTTTTAAATAAAAGTGTAGGTATTTACATAGATCAGTTGTTTTTATTATGTTGTGTTTACTCACTTAAGGAAGGTGAAAAGTTTTGTGTTACACACGGCTGCAAAGTTATTTTAGCTCGTGTGTATTGCAACACTCTATATGCTCAGGATTCTATTCTTGAACCACTCGTTTCGCTCAGGATTCTATTTTCGAACCACTCGCTTCGCTCGTGGTTCAACCATAGAATCCATTCGCTAGCTCATGGTTCAACCCTAGAATCCGTTCACTATATCGTGTTGCAATTCCACACTCGGTTAAAATACAACTTTGCACCCTTGTATAACAAAATAATAACTATTGTTTTGAGGCCTCATGGTAACAGCAGTTAGAAGCACATTTGTCACCACCCCTAAACTCTGCCTCGTAAGAGTCCAAAGGGATTGAAATGCTACTCACGATTCATTTATTGAAGATTGACGATGAGCATCATCATCATCATATTAGTCGAAACACTACTGCGAACGTCAACTCACTTACTCGACTTGACTATTATAAGCATTCGCCGCTTAATGCGTCCATACCCATGCACAGATACGGCTGATGATGAGATGGGCTCTCTGTTAGGTACGATCAGTAAGTTCTAACAGTCTTAGATAATGTATGTAGCTACACTTATGTAGAATATGTAGATTCGCGGAACCGTACGAATTTATCATTCTGTCTCAATTAGCTTCAGTGCAATGGATATTGAATTTCATTATGACAGCAATACGAATAACAATGCATATGTATCCGTAAAAAATCGAAGGAAAAGAATTTCGCACTACATCTGTACATGACTCAGAAACAAATCTCGAGACGTGTTTCAAAATTTTCAATATTTACGTGGCATTTTGCTAACCATAAGAAGTTTATAGGTTAAATATTTTAAGTACAGTGTCCGGCTACCACGATCTACTAATGCGATTGAGTTTAGGACCTAATCTGAATCCCGATGTCTCAATTCCATGGAGTAACTGACAAAAACTGACAAGCACAACCCAAACTGGATCGCATTTAACAGATCGATTTAGATTGCGAGAAATGGACAAGGCCATACGAGTCGCAGGGATATCTCTCGCCCTTTCTCTGAACCTAAACTGAATCGCATTAGTACGTCATGGTAGCCCCCCCGATCTCGGGATTGAGCGCATACCCCGCCTGTGGACATTATCCTTTAACCTGTCGCAAACAAAAAAGGATCCCGGTAAGAACGTCACCAGCAGCAGTGAATGATTTATGATCTTGATATATTTATTCCAAATTAAAGTACGACTTGTATTTGTAAGTGCCACAAAACTCGGTCTCCAAGGCGTAGGCGCCGTTGTTTCAAAACAAAAAGTTGCGTAAGTGCTTAATAAAGACGGAGCTATGTAAAGTTATCCGCGATGTCTTGGACAGTTTTGACATAATTTCGACACGTCTGAGCTTGGAGTTTCGCGAAAGTAAAATAGGGATGAAGCGGGAAATTATTTGTTTCGTGGACTTGCGAGTAATATTTTGGTTACGGGCAGTTAAAGCCCTGGAAAGGGTCGTCCCAGGTTTTACAATTTGTTTTTTCAATCTCTATTTATTTATCAATCTCATATAGAATCAATAACAAGTCTCAAATCCACAGCGCAGGCTTCGTCAAGTGGGAACAAAAAATGAATAATAATACGATAAAATACGATAATATATTAATAACTTCTAAATATGTGTATTTTTAAAAGACTTGTGACTCCCATAGTAACTCACTTTAGGTACTTACCTACCTAATAAAGGCCAAAATGGAATCTTAGCAAGTAGGTACTTGAAGTAATTCTGTATTTTATAATAATTATTTTGTTAGATCATGAGGGTATTAGTAATCTAATATTAATGATTTCGTAGAATTATTAATATCCTCTTGGATTGAACTTCCTTACCTACCTAGTTATTATTATTGCGTAAGATCCATAGTATGTTCAAGTCAAATTCCCATGTAGCAACAACTCCCGTAATAATCGGAGACTTTACACTCGAAGTTGTAGACGAATATATATACCCAGGACAAACTATCCAGTTATTAGTAGGGTATTAGTAATCTAATATTAATGATTTCGTAGAATTATTAATATCCTCTTGGATTGAACTTCCTTACCTACCTAGTTATTATTATTGCGTAAGATCCATAGTATGTTCAAGTCAAATTCCCATGTAGCAACAACTCCCGTAATAATCGGAGACTTTACACTCGAAGTTGTAGACGAATATATATACCCAGGACAAACTATCCAGTTAGGTAGGTCCAACTTCGAGAAAGAGGTCAATCGTCGAATCCGACTCGGTTGGGCAGCGTTCGGGAAGCTACGACACATATATTTTCGTCCAATATTCTGCAGTGTTTGAAGACGAAGGTCTTTGATCAGTGTGTGTTGCCAGTGATGACATACGGTACTGAAACGTGGCCGCTTACAATGGGCCTCATAAGAAGGCTCAAAGTCGGATTGCGTGATCGGATTAAAAATGGGACCAACCGCAGCAGAACCAAAGTAACTGAAATAGCTCTCCGAATTGCTAAACTGAGGTACGTGACTAAAAGGATATTATTAATAAGTTCAAAGCAAAAGTGATAAATTATAAGCTCATAATGTACTAAGTTTTGAAGCGAGTTTAAAGTCTGTTTTACCGTAACTCCTATAAAACTTAATTATCTAATAAGTCGAATTATTTCTATAACCTTACGTATTCGATATGATTTGTTATTTCTCTATAGATAAAAACTTATCTAAAATAGTCTAAATTTATGGTTGGGGTCTAAAAAGCAGCGGCCTCGATACACTTAACGTCAACGACTAGATTGTTAAAATAATACTCTGCATAGTGTATATTTTACATACATCTTATTCCTCAGAACGTTGTTTGTGTTGTTATCTAGATAAAACAATTAAGGAAGAATGGAACGTAGTGAGTGAAGTGAAGGGCAGTCTATAAGAAACAATGATGCATCCGTTCGAAGGGTGGACGATATTCGAAAGAGTGCGGGTCACTTTTGGATGAGGTTAGCACAGGACAGGGACCAGTGGCATATAGGAAGGGAGGCAATGATGATGATGACACATATCTATCTATAGGTACTGTTTCTTGCCATAAGCAAGACTTCGAGAAATGGTAAGAAGACTAAGAAGTGGTAGGAAGGAGAAAATTTTGCAGCGCCTAGCTATTTTGCATTTTCTATCAATAATTCGAAAAGGAACAATATTTAAGGATCTGGGAAAATCCCGTGATAACGAAATAGGGAAAAAGGGTAAGAGCTCCCAGTTTTACTCAAAGCGAGAAAGTTGCGCGGGCCTCTTCACAACTCAAAGTACAAGTATATTCATACTTTACAAGTCAAAGTCTGAATGCTCCATTCACTGCGAGAGCTTTGCGAATGTGCATGTAGCTTATGACATGTGCTATTTCATTAGCCTAAGTACTTTTCTGTAAAACAACAGCGTATTAATTAGGTAGTTATATTATTTTTTTATGTTCTGTATTTGTTTATCGTAGGTGTAATTTTTCTAAAGATTAGTTGAGCATTTGATGGGCAAAGACTAGTACATTAAAGAGATATAATTTGTATTTAATTGAGTTGGTTCAATTTATTGCTAAACAACAAGGTCACTATAATCTCAACTTTAGAATTGAAACGACAAAAATCACATACATTTCGCCATTTACAATATATTACATAAATATGCGTCTATGGTGTTTTAATAAACTTTATATGTCATTATTTAAATTGTGATTAAATTGTTTCACAGCAATCCAGTCACATCTTAAGTAAAGGTTGTGAAAATTTTATTAAATGATTCGAAACATTTATCGAACACAGATTAAGAGTGTAACAACATATTCCGCCATTATGCCGCGTTGATACATTAATTTAATTACAAATCCTTTGTTGTAGTTTATATTTAAGATTTAACTGTAATTTTTGTTAATCAAGCGCGAAACACTACATAATCACATTCAGACAATTATCATAAGTAGTAGGTATTCCATATCAATCTACATTATTTAATAAAAGCAAGTTCTCTTTGTTCACAAATATAATTTGTCACATTATTATGCTTTCAGATATTATCATAGCAACGTACGTGTCGTACGTACACTGAATAGTTACATGAATGCACATTGCAGCTCGCACTAAATGCATCCATACTGCCGTGCAATTCCTAAACCACAGTAACTGACAAAAGTCGATTTTGAGATACTAGCAAAAAACAGTTTTCAAGTAATATATTTTCCAAGATTTGATAGTTATTGAGATTTTTTTTTGACCAAAATAAAGCATTAAAATCATACAATATGATAAATTAAAAAATACGTGCTTCTGTATTTTCTAAAATTAAATATGTGTTTTTTTCGAAATTCTGTGTTTGTACTGCGCTTCTAAAAACAGGGAAAAATATAACAATTACTAATTAAGACACAGTAAAATGACCACTTACTGCACAAATTTTGCGTGCTTTTTAGAGATAGGCGGCATTTTACAGGTTAAACTGCAGTAAAAGGGACTAGTGTACTGTAATTTAACTAGTATTTTGATTGAATTTTCGTGCTACGAACTTCATTCACAGCAGTAAAATATAGTTTTTTTTAATAAAGTAATTAAAATACAACAAAAATTTGTAACAGCATTACATGATGTTATTATTAAGAAATTCAAACACGCTTATCAAGTTTCATGCCAATTTGAGACACAGAAGCATGTAAAAAACGATTTAAAAGTTACTTGGAAAACGCAGTTTATTTAGGGATTTGTCGTCAATAATACAAAAATTAGAAAAAAATTAAGGTTTATTACCACATTTTCTTAAGACATGAAATAATAATCAACTTAAGGTACCAGTATCGGTTGTAATCATAGCAAATGGCACATTATATTTAGCCTTACATTGATTTCAATGAGTAAGCTCACGACTGATTATGGCGTAGCACTTCTACGATTAATTTTAATAAATATAATTTCTTACGTATTCGTGTCGGTTATAAATCAAAAAGTCTTTAGAATACCGTATATTATAATACAAAACCCTATAAAATAATAAATTGTCATCAATTATGACCTATTACTACAATAGTACTCCGCTCTTGGAGTATATTTATGTATGACACGTTATAGGTTTTGTTATGTTTTTTGGAGAAAACTAGGAAACAAATTTGGTTCGTTAAAGCACCCTGTTAATAAGATAAATAAATGAAACCTCTTTAGTCATAATTCTAGAACCGCCGGCCTTTAATAAGGCCATGACAGACAGTGTTAAACAAACATCTTGGCAGGATATTACTGATGGATGATGGGATGATTATTTAGAAAATAAATTATAATGTACTTTTTTGTTCGGTAAATGTTTTTTTTAATTTCTAGTGAAAGGTAATTATTTTGATGTTAAATTAAAGTCCCTTAAATATCCGTGACTAATTTAATAACACCGTATATATATTATGTAGCAATTCATTAAAGAAATGATTAAGAATTTACTTTCATATTTTATGTTTAACTTTGAATTTAAACTAACATAAAGAAATTTGTTAAATGCATCTGGAATTACCGTATAAGAAACTTAAACCAAAAAGTATGTAGCAATCTTATCTAATCCCAAAACAGGTGAATACTAATTTCTAAATACTCGATTATTGACCGGTATTGGCGGTATTCGTATAATTCATATGTATAATCTACTTCATACGTTACGGCGAGGTACCGCAAGAAAGAACAAATGTAACAATATTATGACATAACGTTGATATTTGTTGGCAATGAGATGCTTATAAGATGATTGCTTGATAAAATGATACCGCCGCCTAGGAACCATAACTCGCATAGCAAAATTAAATGTGTACAAACTAAAGAGAAGGTTATTTTTTTGTCTTTTAAGAACCTAATAATTAGGTTCGTTCCTAATAATTAGATGTCCCGTGATATTTATTTATTTATTTAATTAGGTAATAACCAGTGATCGGTTTTTTGGATTCCTTCGGCGGGTCTCCTATAGTAACTTGAAAAATAAACTTTATTTATATTGCCATATTTCTGTTTCATAAAATATGCTCTGGTGTGTATAATACAATAGTGTTAAATATTTTTTTATAGTCACACCCGTATTTTTTTATACGCGAAATGCCGCTAGGGGGAATCCAAAAAACCGATCACTGATAATAATACCTTTATGTGTTTAACTATATAAGTTTTTACTCGTTTATCAACAGACGACACCTTGGTTGTTTTAAATTGTAAATAGGTCAAGAATTATTTTACTACCATAAACAGGATGTTCTAAGGATATCACTATTAGCTATCTTCAAGGAAGGTCCGAGATGGAACTACTCGTAACTCGAATTTGCCACTTAAAATAAACGTCTAAATGCAGTTAAAATAGTCAAATAACATAAAAATACTGCCTAAACTGCAGGCCCTTGGGGTGCTACTGTCCTTTAGCTAGTATTATTGCTATTTAAAGTAATACAACATACAGCATAATGTGTACATTAATGAACTTGTTACTGCAGTTTAGATGGCAATACGATACTTATTTGAACAGTAGTGTACCACTTTAAATATCGTTATTTTATTCCTACTGCGTCTTAACTAGTAATTATGCTTATTAATCTATGAAACTGGAAACGCAGTACAACACTTTTAGCATAAAAATTGTATACTGTGTTTTAATTAGTTTCTTTATAAACGAGATACTATGAGTTTACATGCTAAAAATCATGAAAATCTACACCTGTACTGCGTTTTAGTCAGTATCAGCCCAAAAACCGTAGCCGTAGACCATTTTACTGCGTTTTATATTGCATTGTGCAGGAAAAACTAGTCACTTACTGCTTTTGGGGTTTCGAGTTTCCATGTTCCAGTTTTCCAAATTAAAAACCGATCGATTGGGATTATGCGTTTTGATTTGCTGATTATAGATCACCAATAAACCAAAAATCGGAAAATTGGCAGTTACTGTGGTTTAGGAATTGCACGGCAGCATAACAGATCTTGCATCCTTTTAACATCCTTTATGTGCCGTCCTTTTCAACATTGCATTGACGCTAACAATGCATATGTTACTAATGGTGTACATGTGTAGTCATCGTTTGAAATGTACTCTTTTTATACCTCTAGGAGACAAAGGCATGCGATGGATGAGACTCTTTGTTTCAGGGAGTAATCAAACACTGCAAGACGGGTACTGGCCTGCTTTTTGTGGGCTTTTATTTGACTTTACCTATTTTTGAAGTGTTGGACCGTTTGTAGTTTTAGATTAGATGACATATTTAACGTGGACTCACTATTAAATATAATTTGTGGTAAGTGTGTATAGCTTTATTGCATTTAAATAATCATAAAAAAAAGAAACAGGAGCAAAGATACAATGACGTGTTCAAAGGCAAACTCATCTCTAATAGGGATCTTTTCCAGCTAAACTTTGGAAATATAAAAGTACATAATGTTTTTTTTAAAGTACCATTTAAATATGTATGCATACGCGTAATATTAGAGAAACTAAAGCATTATGCCCGTAAAATTAAAATACAAAATGTAAAACGCGATGTCGAAGATAGATTTAGGTTGTACTTGAACCCCTGGAATACATTTCAGTTTAGGTACTCTGGTCTTGACTGTGTACGTTCGTCCCTCTGTTGGGTACAGACTTCTGCTTCTAATAATCTGTGTTGGCAGTATAAAAGTTTAGGCAGTCCAATCTTACGTTAGGGATACCACACCTTTTTCAATTTCAGGCTTATATGCGTGTACTTAAGTATAAATCTTATGCCTATTTGCCGTTTAGCTTATCGCAGCTTAATTTTAATATAATCTCATAAAATGTCAATGAATAAGAAACAAAGTTCATAATTTTTAATTTGATCGTCTAAAAATAATTTGAACACATTATTAAGCGACAGGTAACCTCAACCTTTGTCCTATGCTTGGTATTTTACCTCAAGACACATTTCCTTTAGAACATTTTCCCGTAAAACGTTTACTAAGAACAAAATTAATATGAAAAGGGCGCCGTTCTCATTGCTCACGTGTGCTTGAGCTATAAATAACTTGGTACTTTCGTTATTAATTCTAAAGACCGAAAAATCATAACGTGTGTATACCTGTTTCACGATTTTAGACTTAAAGCCATTCGTAATAAAGATTTGATTTTAAACATGTATAGAGTTTTTAATACTGTCAAAACAGTGATGTTGTGGCCTCGCTAAGCATTAAAATTCATGGGAAGAATGCATCTCATGGGAAGAGGCAATGACAGAATGGAGGATTTTATGACGAAAATATTTTTTTTCACATGGTTATCGTCCTTATAGCGGAGCCAGAGTTGCACTTTCTTACAACTAAGCAGGTATAGCAGATGAGCTTGCAAGAGGGGGTTCTATAAACAACTTAGTAGGCCCAGAACCATTTGTGGGACTCTCACAAGAAACCATAAAAACAGCCATGAAAGAGCGAGCTAGATGGAAGCACCAGGAAGAGTTTCCAATCTGACGGGGCTCAGGCATTCAAAGCTCTTTATGCATGAAGTAGACTCGGGCTGGAGCAAAAAGCTTTGGAAATATAGCAAAAGACAACTCAAACTCATAACGGGGGTGTTTACGGGACACTTCGGGGTCAAAACTATTTTGGCCAAAATGGGTCTTTCTGACAGCATAGACTGTAGAATGTGTGGCGAAGAAGAGGAGACAATGAAACACTTGATGTGCGAATGTCATGCCCTCGCCAGACAAAGGATGAAATACTTCGGAACCGGCTATCTGTAACCGAAGAAGGTCAAAACGCCACCGCTAGGGTCCATCCTCAAACATCAAAATCAAAATTGTTTATTTGTACAACATGGGTAAAGTACTTACAACATTAGTACAGGTCTTACAAAAAGGCAGATACACAGTTTCTCCATGTCGGGCCGAGTGACGTACAAATTTGGTTAGTAATTTAAGACAGGTGCATGCATACAACTGCTGTCAATTACTGTTATTATAATCTAAATACTCACTTAATGTATAGTAGGCATTTTGAAGTGCATTGCTTCTCACTGAACTTTTCATAGAAAATTAATTACGCTTAAAATCAGAATTTTTAATCAAGGTTTGGCTAAAAATCTGCAACTCTATCCTCGGGTTCAATAACGTTACAGCCTGCACGATGTTAACACCCTGTATATCATTCGTCGTCAGTAGAATAAAAAAATGTAAGCAAATATGGCTGACTTTCCATAGCATTTGACGTCTTTGACACATATCGTTAAAACATGTTCGCAGACATCTTTTGATACTAATACTCGTATATATCAATAATTTTAACTGAAAATGTGTGTATGCGTCTCGATTTCAATACGAGTACCTACTTGACAGTATTTTAAGTTTGTCTCTGATATGGCATTACTAACTTTACTTCTCAGTACACTTTTGTCTATGGCCAAACCTACCAGCGTATCCGTGTGTGCAAAACAAAAGTTATTATTGCTGTCACAACTCGCGTCTTTATCCTCCAATATACAAAGTTCAAAATGGAATTATCGTTATTGTAAATAAGTCTATATTCCTTGGACATAATCTCGAGCCGGCGATAAACGAGTAGATGCATTGTAAGCCGCTAACGCAATTTGTGTCGGGTGTAGTGATGTGTCGCAAGAATATTTCGTCTTAGCGTAATGTTTCCTTTAATATCCATTTGTAGAACAGCTATTGATAAAATATAAAAAAAAACTATCTAATGTGAGTCCATTTACACTCGTGCATTAGTGCAGTAGGGTTCAGTATTTAGTCTATAACTGTTAAAACACATCCGTATAATAAAACCGTCTGATTTGGGAAACACCGTGTATGTATGTAGGTAATTAAACTAATTAAAGTAATTTGATTGTGACTTAGGTAGTAACGAGAAAGTGTCGATCATGCATGTCTAATGTTATTGCTAAGATATAATATAAATATTATAATTAAAAATAACAAGAACCATTCGAATCTTTTAATAAAATTTCACGAGAGTTTTTCGGGAATGACGGGAATTAATAGAAACACACTCGGGACGTCCGTCTGATATAAATATGGATGACTTTTAGGGCCGAAGTGGAAATTTCCACTAAGATCTAACTAGTATTTCAGTTGGTATGATAGGGTTTGATAGTGTGGAACAAAGAATATACGTACATATTTTAGCTGCTGACCAGAAATGTAGCTTTATGGTAATTAATTATAAATTACATTCACGACACTCAGAAAGTATAATCTAGTGGCCCAGAATTTAAGTGGTTTATAAGTATTTCATAATTTAATAAAATTAGATTTGTAGTTAAGGTTTAATTAAATGATGTCGTATGTATTAGATTTCGTGCGCTGTGGGGGATAATAAAATTTGATTTTAGTTTTGTTATTTAGTTATAGTTTCTGATTTAATATTAGTTTGTACCTTTATTTTACTCTTGTGGATATTTTTAGCTGTATAAAACTTTCAAAGTGGTTTAGTAGTCACTTAAATAACTTTTCCATACTTTTGCAAGGTGACATATTGACATAATGTCACATACCGTGTTGTTGCTGATTTTAAAGAATAATAAGACGCTACAGGCTATTGGATTGTACTGTTTTTATACATGCACTCATAAAACTGCTAAGGCTTTACGCCAATGCCGCCAAGTAATAAACTGACGAAAGTTCGTTCACACAAAACGGGACATGAAACAGGAGCAACAATATCGTCGGTACTGGACATCAATATCATACGTTTAAGCGGCAATCCACGGATACTCTAGGAAATGTTTGATTTGAAATGTGTAAAGATAATCCGTGTATTCCTTCGAAAAATATACAAGAGTACATTTCGCAGAATATTCCCGAAACGGGTAAAGCACAACACTAGTAGGACTGTTTCGGCGATTTAATCCAAAGCGCGGTTGCCAACCAAAAGCCATTATCTGCCTTCTAACTTGTTTAGAGTCCCCTTTTAACTTTGGTAAATCTTTTAGACTTTTTATGACAAAATGCCTTTTTATGTCTCCTCAATTTCAATGTATTTTGCCAATACTTATTGATTAACTTGGTATTAAGTTCAATGCTTTTACTTTTTACTTTTAATTTGATATAGAAAATAATGAATATTTTTTAATATTTTAGAATACCTAGGAATGCTTTTTGTGATTTTAAGATTTCTTGAAATTATGTAAACAATTAATGAAAACTACAACTACATTAATGTAGTATGTTATACGTTATCTTATCAACGTAGGTACCTTTACATTATGGTGCTGGGGTTTCTCCTCTCAAGCGTGAAAGGGATTACCTCAGAAGTCTATACACTGGCCCTATGGGGGTTGGGTACTGCATAATTATAATTCCGGACATCCGGATTAAAATTTAGCGATTAACATACGAGTAAGATATAAGGTACAAAATACGATATGGAAGAGTTGTTCGTACAAAGTTAATCTCATCAGGACGTATATTATAATGCTCCTCGCTTGTTATTTACAATCACAAAAACCACTATTTGCAGTAGCAACCCACTTCAAATATTATTCTTTTATGTAGTATGCCATTCAATCTCTGTCATTCAATCTCAAGTCTGTTTTTTCCCCAATAAAGTATATAAAATAAAGAATATAAAAATAAATCTGTGAGCCACACCCCTTTTCCTATACTTGCCGCCAAAGTATACGTGTCTTAAAGAAACATCAGAAATTTCTGAAACATTAGCTGAAACATTAGCGTGAGAAATAGTTTTCGCCATGTCTGTTTTTCCATCAATCCGACTGTATTAGTCAGTGATGGTTAGAGCCAGAAAGCTGAAATTTGGCTTTAGCGCAATATAAAATCAATCTCTCCGACATAACGGGAAAATAAAAGAATAAAAAACTCTCGCTATACCCTGTTGGGGAAATGCGGATAATTATTTTTTCCTTTCACCACATAGCTTGGGATTAATAGCTTATATATTCCGCATGCTCGTAGAAAATGACAAAAATAAAACAAATACGGCCGACTTTCAATAGCATTTTCTGTCTTTGATACATAATTATGTAGTTCGGTTCATACAACACAATTCAGCCACTGGTTCATGGACTCGACAGTGTACGAGTATAATAATTCCCTTGGGCTCCTTTGGTATGAAAATGGGTAAAGAGGAAATCACGAAAAAATAGGTAAGAGGCTTAAACAATATTGTGAATAGACCAAACGCTCCCAACTATGGACCAAAACTGAATTGAATATCTTTAATTGAGTGTGATTATTATATTAATCGTGCTAATCATAGGCAAACACTTTCATTAATAATAAAACATACTTGGACAAAGCGAAAAAGAAGATTAGGACTGATGTTTATTTAGGAATTGAAATTGTAGACCATACATGCAGTATTGGACCATAATTCGGGGGTTTTATGGTACCAATTCTTTTTTATGTTACAGGGATGGGCTAGACATACGAAAACTCAACCTTGATTGAATAATTTAAAAACACACGAAAGAATTAGTAACTGTAGTTACAGTCTTGTGGATTTACCCACCATGACCCGCCCCAGGGGCATAATTTTACGGGTTTTGGCTACATTCCAACTACCATCAGTGAACGCCGAATGTTATTTTTCAAAGTAAGATTAATACGGGCCCCACGAAATCTTACAATATAGAAATTCTCATCAAATTTATGGTTAATGAAATGTTTATGGGATTTATCCTAAGTTGTCTGATCTACTAAAAAACTTTTAACCTAAAAGTTCACGAGTTGTGACGACTGCTATTCCTATGATTAAAAATAAAGCAATCCCGTGGGAAACAATAACTCGACTAAAATACGTACTACGATATTTTTGTATAGGAAAACAGCAGTTTTGGAGCAAAAAAGTTTTTTCGGAAGCTAGTTGATTAATAAGGAAGACAAACAAGAATGAATCATCAACGTCATCATCATCATATCAGCCGAAAGGCGTCCACTGCTGAACATAGGCCTCACCCAAAGATTCACCCGCATCCTGCGGACTCCTGCGACCTTCACCAGGTCATCAGTCCACCTTGTGAGGGGTTTACGCACGCTGCGCCTTCCGGTACGTGGCCGCCACTCGAGAACCTTCCCACCCCAACGGCCATCGGTTCTACGCGCAATGTGCCCCGCCCACTGCTACTTCAGTTAAGCGATTTTACAAGTATAAATAGGCTGTAAATATTAGCCTTAGCAATTTATAGAAAAATATAACATAGATGTCTTCTTGGGATACAAAACTTCAAACTGTTACTGTTATTTTTTATTTTATTTGAACATGGGAAACAAACAGGCAAGATATTAGATTAAATAAAGACAATTCATAGCAACAATTTAAGTAATTTGCTCAAACAAGACATAACGTACCATCTAACAATCTAACAATAGGTACTACAAGACCTTGTTGACGAATGATGGTCGATTTTTGATAAGAGCTTCTTGTCGCAGACGATGCTGCTCCCACATTGGGTATTATATCTGTTATATACTTATCGTCATGTAACTCGGTACAACATTAAAACGTAGTGATTATATTATCTTTGGTCAACATCTTGAGGATTACTTGGTATAGTCTCGCTTTTGTAAGGTCTATTTTGCCATAGTATTTGTATAGCGAACTTGGTCTTAAAAAGTGGATCGGCTGTACACGTAGTAGTAACGTGTGTGTATAAGAATTATTTGACATATTTGAATAATAATGTGTCGTTTAAATTCTGTGGACTACTACGAACAACAGATATTTAAGTTTAACGCCAAAAATGTTACATAACATTGCATAACTTCAATGTACGAACACCATTGAAGGAAAATTGTCACACTATAACGTGCGAAAATGACAAATAACACATAAACGTTCTTATAATAGGTTATGTAATTGTTGTTACGAAACGGAACGGCCATTATGCCCCGCATGGAATTACCCCCACAGATAAACCGAGCACCTTATGTGGGAAATAAAGAGGTCTACTTAAACGCAATGTTGTGAACACAGGCCATCAACAGTCCCGTGGGGATAATTTTCAAGTTGGCAGCATTGGCGCAACTCCAACTACCAACACAATGCTAGAAGGATGACCTATTCGAACTTTGAAATGCCAAAAATTATTAAGGGGAAATGGGAGCAGTAAGCTTAAAAAAAAATAAAAAAACATGGCCGACTTACCATAGCATTTGACGTCATTGTCACAAATCGTGAAATACCCTCGCAGATATATTTTTACATTGATACTAATAAAAATCAGTAATTTTAACTAAAAATATATCTGACCTCAGGGTTTAAGTTTTAAGTTGGTGATAAAACTAAGATTGTGTTCTAAAAGTATGTAATTATGAAATAATTGTCAGCCTCCGTAGCCTACTTGGTAGTGATCCTGCCTACGAAGCTGGAGGTTCCGGGTTCGAATCCTGGCGAGGGTATTATTTGTGTATTTATTTATCACAAATATTTGTTCCTTGGTCATGGCTGTCTATGTATTTAAGTATCTATATGTATCTATCTATTATATATATCGTCGCTTGGTACCCACATCACAAGCCTTAATTGAGCTTACCGTGGGACTAGGTTGATTTGTGTAAGATGTCACAATATATTTATTTATTATATTATTTATAATGAAAGTTTTTAGGTTTGACTTTTTTTAGTTTCTACTGATTACGGGTAGGTATAAATAATTATTTGAATAATCTATTGCTGTAACGATATAGTGCTCCAATACAGCAAGAAAAGTACAACTCAGCTTCACCTGATAATGCCTAAATTGGCAAAAACAGAGTTTCTTTGTTGTTTCCTTCTCAAAAAATAAACCAATTAGGTATAAAAAATATTTCATAAATATTTTGAGTAGAGATAAGGCTTTGTCGATTGACGGTATGTTTTTCTTTATTTGATAATATACGAGATATTTTTTATGTGTGTCTGAACATGCATTCAACATTTGGCAATTTGTCTAGTTTTTGAAAGCTTTTTGTTGTGATAATCATTATAATAGCAAATAAAGTAAAACTTACCGAGATAGACCCAGCAAAAGTAGATTATAATTTAAAAAAAAATGCTGACATATAAATCTTCAGAGAGGAAACAAAGTTCTTCAGTAACAGGTTCCATTTGTCACCCTATGTTAATAAATATTAGGTTTCTATTTTATGCAGATTAACCTGAGCCCATTAAAATACTCGAAATACCTATATAAATAATCGTTTTCCATACAAAATTAATGAACATTACCCCAAAAATTAACAATGTTAAGTATACTAAGCAATGATATACGTACTTATTGCGTTAATATGTCTCTAGAAATTGTTATTTGTTATACAAGGGTGCAAAGTTGTATTTTACCCGCGAGTATGAAATTTGTTTTAACATACGAGAAGTAAAATACATTTGCACCCGTGTGTAACACAAAACTTTTCCCCTCACTATAGCGAGGAAACTCAAAAAAGGTAATTATATGTTCACATTACAATCATCATCAGGTCAGTGATAATAATTTTCCAAATGCATCATGTATTTAATGCAAGATTTTGTCGCAGTAAACTTAGCACGAAAAAGTAAACGCAGCACGATTTTAACACATTCCTGTAGTTGCACACCAACGCCAATGTATTATTAAATCATTCTCATTCATTATTTTTACAAAATTATAACAGAACACTCTGAAAGTTGTTTAGTTTACTATTTTTATGTTTACTATGTTCGAGTCGGTAAAAAAAGATTATAACCTATAATATTCATTGACAATGTTGATGTTGACATTTTCTGCGTTTTGTGATTGCATCTAGTCATCTTATCATCATTCACTAAAACAATTGTTACTTATGGAATTTTAGGATTTATGTGTTAGAATTATCATATTATATAAAGGTTTGTATTTTACACTAAATTCTCAAACAAATTATTTAATTATCATTAATATGGAACGATTTCCATGAGCATTTTACGTTTTGTTAATGCTACTTCGCGCTACGCTCCAAGGTCATTACTTTGCCACACAAGTGAATAATATGCGTTTTTACACGTTCGTATTAAACATGAATGTAGGATTAATATGGATTTGACAACGTTATAATAATAGCAAGAACGAAAGGGATGGTCTTATGAAACTTTTTACTAGTGGAAGTGAAAAGGAACGATAATCGTCCGTCCTTATCACTGTGCCACTATTTTTTGTGTGTGTGTGCATTAGATGCTAAATGTAAGTGCCAGACAAATGCGTTGAATACGTCACTAAGTGCCACACACACAAGTATCTTCTTAGTAGTAAGTGACTATGTCTATCCCTCTTAGTGGCACACTATGTGCGGCCCCTCGGTATTAAAGGATAAACGAGCGCTTTATGAGCTAGTGAGGGGAAAAACACATTTTCATTGTCAAAAACTATTCCAGCCCACGTATCAGATTTGTGAAAATCAAATCGATTCAATAAAAATCGAATATACCTCCGTAAGTTGATTTTCATAGCTCCTCGGATGAATTGGAGGAAGCATTTTATTTAAATTGCTTTTAGGTTCACTGAACTTTGGACGAATGTTTTGATATCGAATCTACTTGACAGAGATTTTTACAATGAATACGCATTTAAACATTTTTGTAAGTTGACTAAGGTAGGTAATTTTTTATGGTCGGAAATGTTAGCAAAATGCGCTATACGAGTAAATAGAACGCGGTAAAAACTGTCAGTCTTGATTGCAATTCAGTTTAGATTCGACTTGTTAGTTTTTGACAGTTATTCTACGGAAATGACACATCGCGATTTAGTTTAGGTCCTAAACTGAATCGCATTAGTAGATCGTGGTAGGTTATAAAATGATCTAAAATTTAACATATTTGGTTATGTCAAAAATGTAGTAGGTATGTGCCTATATATATACATACAATAATAAATTATATGGGTATCTAGAGCATAACAGGATGTTAATCGTTTTTTTTATTTACAACGTCATCAAGCAAAAGGACTGCCTAATGGTAAGCAGTTGCCATAGCCTATGGACGCCTGCAACTCCTGAGGATTCACATGGTTGTTGCCAACAGCTTAAAACCCTAATAGGTAAAATCTTCTTTTGAAGAACCTCATAAAGTAGGCTCTACTAAAGTTTCATATTCAGCGAAATAAGTTAAGTGTAAGGTGCATCAAATTTGAATGGATTATGTACATGAAAATATAATATGTATTTAAAGAGGTCACAAAATCACGAAATCATTTGACTTATTTCGACGATCCTCTTTGCTGGGGGGCTATTTTTGAATTTCTATCGCACGAATTCTAATTCCCGTTCGAATTCAAATACAATGTCAAAATTTTTCACGAATATTTTCGAATGAAGCGTATATTGGCTTATTTTTGAAAATCGCACTCGAAAAGCTAGAGATTGATTATCGATATCTTTGCGACACGTTTTTTTAATTTAATGTAATAAAGCTAAATTATGGCACATTGACGTCGGATTTTATATTCCAGCTAAAAATAGTAATCAATTATAACATGTTATATTAATAGAATTGAATACGAATGGTCAACCGCAGTCGTTTTTGAACTATCTATCACTCAAATCTCAAAAATAGCTTTTCATCGTTTTTATTCATTTTCGAATGAAAGATTCGAGCGTTCGAATCTCAAAAATCGCCCCCCAGTACTTGTGGCTAAATTCTAGCGTAAATGCCAGGACATGGAATGTAAATATGGCGCACGACATTTGATTTAAATTACGAGTCCCACGGGAGCTATGAATCTGAAATATGATATTTCACTGACTTTTCGATAACATTTTTTCGATGGCTATTCGTTATACTACAGACAAACTACTAATATTTTTATACCTAATAAATATTTGAATGGAAAATAGCAGCGTAATTAATAATCTTAAAAAATTCTACAACTTCATAATGGCATAACTTCAAACGATTTTAGTCTAGACTAATTCTACATTGAAAAGTCGTAAAAACTCACATATTCATTATAAATTGAATTAAGTTATTGAAAATCTTTAACCATTAAAAATTTAACGGTCGATTAGGTTCCCAAAGTAATAAGTTAATGGCCCGACCGTATTGGGAGTTTGAAAGTTTATTAATTTATGCTATTCTAATATTCAATTTAATAAATTATTCAAACACAAACATTTAGAGCGAGCGCTTTGAATTTATTTAAATCTGCTTCATAGTAATCTGCTTAACAATGGTTTTCAAATAATTTTGAATAAATATGTGGAGAGCATCCGATTGCAAAGCGATATGGAGTTTCTGTACGTGATCGGATCAGACATGAGGAGAACCGTAGACCAACTAAAGTTACCGACATAGCCCTCCGGATTAGCGTTGAAAATGTCGGAAAAAATCTAATGTTATTTTCGGGAATATATAAAATTTCGTTTTTTTTCGGGTTTTTACTACTTTTTACAGAAACAATTAATGTCACTGTCACTTTCACTCCTTTCCATCTATTTCAATTGACTTTTCCTCAGTGACACGCGTTCTCCCGGTATAAGTGAAAATTATACCTAATAGGTACACACTGGTTTAAAGTGGGAAAATTTCATTGATATTTTTGGAAAAACAAGGAAAAAACGAGGTGTTTGGAAGGAAACGAGATTTAATCCGGAAATTTTCAACGCTACCCCGGATTAGAAAGCAGAAGTGACCATGTCTTGGCCAGATTGCAAGCAGAGCTGATGGCCGATGGAAAAGTGCTCGAGTGGAAATCACGCTTTGGAAAACGCAGTGTAGGACGTCTATCCACAAGATTCGTCCACCTACAAGATGGATAGACGAGCTTATGAAGATTGCCGGGAGACGCTGGATGCAGGTCGCTCCCAACCAGTATTTGTTGAAGTCCAAAGGGAAGGCATTTGTTCAACAGAGGACGTCTTACGCTTAAAATGATGATGATACGATCGTGAAGAAACAAAAAATTTGGCCGTATTTTTAAAACGTAATAAACATAAAGCCAGGCAAGGACTTTTATAACTTTTGGTGTTGGAATTTTATAACTTTTGGTGTAGAAATTTTAAGCCACATCCTCATGTATTATTTCGTCGTATCGTATCACCGTCTCGTACTTAAGACGCGTTTCGTGAACGTTACTAGTGCGGCGATTGCAAAAAAAATTTACATAGTTAACAAATTGTGTTACAAAAGTTAGCCATACAAACTATGTGGTGTACTCTTTCCAATAATCTTCGGTAGTAGTAAAAGGGGACACATTTTCTTAGATACACATGTTTATACATATTTTGAATACAAGTTTGATTTACGTTGTTCGCAACTTCGATTAACTTGGTGATTTGCTTAGCAAGCCTACGCAAGCTTGTAAATTAGGCATGAAATATGTTTAGCTCAAACTAAAACGAAGATCTACCCTTCACTTCGGTCAATAGTGTGGACATAAACCGCTAGTTTGTTGGAATCCAATTGTTTCCAAATAAACTTCATTGTTGGCCCACCGTATCAATTTGGTCGGTCTGATTAATGGAACTTCAAATTTCATTTGTTTATGTACAGGCTTTATTGATTGCGGCCAGTAACTCAACTATTGTTTAATTTACCTACAGCGTATGTATTTCGATTATGGGTATTTACCTCCTAATGCGTTTATACGCATAGTTAATAGGAGACCTCTCATAACAATAATTGACGCATGAGGAGATGCACATAATCACCATGCTGGGCAAGCGGATTGGCGATCGCGGTATTATGTCCACTATGATGATGCTGCTGCCCATCATCGATCGTTCGATCTTCAATATATGTATATTAGAAAGAAAGAAAGAAAGAAAAAATATTTATTTGTGACATGACAACAACATAGGTACACATTTAAAAGGACAAGAAGCAAAGTTTGCAACGACGACTGTTAGTGACAACTCTCCCCAACTCTCCGTACTCCCCCAAATCTTCCCGTGGGTGTTGAAATCGACGATTAAAGAGTTGGGGGGTATGCATTTAGTACGAATAGCTACATATTTTGCATGATTTTATTATTATCGAACAACTTATCTTAAGAACAGCATTGTGAAAATGTAGGCTATTTATAAATGTATGTTTCTTAATAATAATATATTTGGTAGGTTTATATCTACATATTTTATTACAATATCTACTGGATATACTTAAACAACATGCGCCAAGATATTATATTTTATGAACCTTGTCGTTTTTTTTATGTGACGAAGGTAGACAACTGAGCTCTCAGCCCACCTGATGGAAAGCAGTAACTGAGGTCCATGGACATAGTGACCAATAAATCTCCTATGCGGTGCTTACCCTAAGTACTTAGATGGATTACCTCTATCTATGCCAGTAATTACACCGTCTATCTTACCCCCAGGAACACGGAGTTAGATATTCTATATTTTCAAAAAGTTTTTTTACGAAACAATACGCTCATCAATTCTTCAGATAATATAAGATTTTAACAACGGCGACCACGACATTATTCCTTCAACATTTCCGAATAATTAATCGTGTTCGATCAGCCTGCGCTTCTAATTTCGGCGAATTGAAAACTGTGGATATTGGAGAGATGATTTATGGGGACCGTCTGTGGGGACGTTAACTAGCCCATTTGGTGTTAGGCACGTTTCTCTTGCCATCATAAACGTTTCTTTATCATTTTCATTTTCCTTCATTTGCTCTGCATAAGTGGATTTTACTTTTGGCATGATGATTTTAGAATTAACGGAGATTCTAAAATTAAAATACTATCCAGTGTGGATCGTGGAATCGTGGGTCAAAAATGGACTAAATAACCTACTATTTAATAACGCTAAAAATAGTGTTATTCTAGTTTGCAATCTAAAATGTAACTTAATTTCAATAGCCATTTGCTCACATATGATAGAAAATATTTCCTTGTTTTAGTTTAAGTGTATAAGTTATGTCTCTGCCTGAGATACAGGATCCACCTAGTTCAGGCGCTGGATACGTGAAGCTCTTTTATATTAATATTATGAACTGTAACAACTGGTACATGAATATTTTTTTTATTCCAAAGTGAAATATTGTCCTTTACATAGGTATACCAAAATACCTACTATTGATCAAGCCATTTATCGAAAATTATTAATTAATAGTTACAATAGGATTATTTGCAACGGCTAGCTGTTACATAGATTCAATGATAACGAAGTAAAGATGAAGCTAAAAGAAACTTCAAAATGTTAAATTGACAATATTGATTGAGCATCGGCCGTCGTAGGTGGTTGTGTCAAGCGCAATCTTTGAATTTATTTATGTTATAACATCAATAATATATTAACCGTGTCAAATTAGTGTCAGCACTTTATACAAACTGTGAGTGTCGCGTGTGTTTACGTACGGTAATGGCTGCAAATTTACAACGTTGCAATGTCTGGTGAGGACGCCTTTAATAAAAGTTCCCGGACCTTACGATCACCTCCTCCGGAAAGAATACCGCGTGCCATGGAAACTCCCACTAGGACTCCCGCTACCCCCGCGCCCTCGGATGTGCCGGAAACGGTCACAACTTCAGAAATCAGTGGTTGGTTAACTCAAATTGAAATGCGCCTTACAGAAATCTGCACTATTTCCAGTGAGGGAAAATTAAATTCAGACCAAAAACTGAGAATTAGCAGCCTCAGTAAGAGCGTTATGGGTGGAGTTTCTCAACTGGCCGTGCAATATCAATCGGCTAAATCGAATCTTTTCATTTATCATTCACAAGTGCAAGCTTTTAAACAGCAAAAAGAGTTTAGCACCCAACTTCAGGAACTCAAGCAGTCTCTGCAAGTTCTACCAAAAGAGAAAGACCCGAAACAATCGTTTGCCGACATGGTCAGAACAGGAAAAAATTCATCGGTGATACCGTCGAAAACCAGCAGCATTGCAATTTATCCGGCCGATAAGGACAAGTCAAGTGAGGACACAAAAAAACTCGTTCAAAACCTAATTAAGCCCGAAGCCCTTAAACTACATGTTCGCGGAATGAGGAAGACAAAAAATGGAGGTGTCATAATTAGCACGGATAGAAAGGATGACCTTGAGAAGCTCAAAAAATCTGAGCACCTCCAACAATCAGGACTCAAACTTGAAGACGCGGCCAAAAGGAGACCTAAAATAATTGTAATGGGAATCCCAACGAGTTTGCCCGAAAAAGATGTGTTCGATTGTATATTTGAACAGAATATTCTAGACCTGCAACCTGAATTCCCTAGAGACCTCTTTATGAACTCAGTCAGACTTAGTCATAAATCTGGCAAAAAGGACCTATCTACCTGCAATTACGTTATAGAATGCTCAGCTGAAATCAGGAGAATGCTGGTGCATCAACAACGAGCTTACATAAATTGGTCCTCCTGCCCTGTCCGAGACTTTACCCTTTTAACGAGGTGTTATTTGTGTCATCAGTTTGGCCATTCAGCTAAATTCTGCAGGGATACAGAGCCAACATGTGGTCATTGTGGATCGCAGGGGCATAGCATTAAGGAGTGTACTAAGCTGACAGAGCCTCCTAAATGTGCTACCTGCCAGCGCTTCAAGAAACCGTCGAATCACAAAACCGGAGATGAGCAGTGCCCAGCAAAGAAAAATGCGCAGACCAGATATTTAAGTTCCATTGACTATGAGGGCGCCTAGAGCGCCGCCTCCTACCATCGCTTGTCGCACTTATCATCAACTTTAATGGGTAATTCAACCACCGATTTGCTTGATGACATTGACGCCTCGTGTGAGTATGAATCGTTAGTGTGTGACCCAGATAAATGTTCTGATATTCTGAATAAATTTGCCCCAAATTTAAAAATATTTGTACAAAATGTAAGAAGCTTAAATTGTAATTTCAACGGTCTTTTAGCTTTGCTGAGCTTAATTAATTCTGAGGTAGATATAATTGTTTTGACCGAGTGTTGGTTGTCCACTGCCCAAACGATCCCTCAAATAAGCGGCTACAATTCTTATGTGAGTGAAAAAACAAACGTGTTGCAGAATGATGGGGTCGTATTCTATGTTAAAGAAAATATTAATTATATAAGCGTGGAAGAACCCGATATATTTTTAGACGCAAACTGCTTAATAACTAAAATAGGCACTGATACTGCGATCGTAGGCATTTACCGTTCCCCCTCCTATAAAAACATAAATAACTTTTTAAACTCCCTAAGTGAAGTCCTAACACAGTTATCTACATATAAGAATGTCCTTGTTATGGGAGACCTGAATATTGATATCAAAAATGGCTCACAAGACCGAAATTATTTTGAATACCTCACCCAATTGGCATTCCTTGGATATCTCCCTACCCACCTCCACCCTACGAGGGAAAAAAATTGTCTTGATCATGCTATTGCCAAGTCAAAGCTCGCTATAAAAACTTTAGTGCTGAATAGTAGTTTAACCGACCACAGTTCTCTGTTACTTTGTTTACCTCGCAACTATTCAAAGTCATATAACACCTTTATTAAGACTAAGCTAGACAGTGGAGCAGTTACTCATGATTTAGAAAATCTCGATATGACGCCTATTTATAACACAACAAATGCCAACCAAGCCATGGAATACTTAATCACATCATTAACTCGGATTATAGAGAATAACACCGTGACCATAACTGTGCCATGCAAAATGAAAATAATTAAGCCTTGGATTACCCCTGGATTGTTACGCTGCATTAAAAATCGTGACAGAATGCATAAAAAACTGTTAAAAAACTCCAATGATGACATCCTTAAAATCACATATCAACGCTATCGTAATTATTGTAATAACTTGTTGAAAAAATTAAAACGCCAATATGAGAAATCGGAAATCATTAAAGCAGGTCAAGACAAAAATAAATTATGGAAAGTCATCAAAAACATAACTTGCATGAGTAATACAAAACCCACTGCTAAATCGCTCATAGCCGATATTGCAAGTGCTCGGCAAACGGTCAACTCAGCAAATAGCTTTTTTGCCAATGTAGGAAAAAATCTTGCAGAAAAAGCAAATATTAACACGTCATTGCCTATCTCTCACAATATGACCTCTTTCCGAGATACAAGTTTTAACACATTTGTTTTATATGATACAGACGAAAACGAAATCGACAACACCATAATGACATTAAGAAATGACTGCGCTACGGGTATTGACAAAATCCCTTGCTCGTTCATAAAAACATACAGAAAATATTTGACCCCTCCACTTACCCACCTCTTTAACTATTGCTTTGCCACTGGTGTATTTCCCAAAGTTCTTAAAATAGCTCTTATCAAACCTATTCACAAGGGTGGAGACAAGAGTTGTATTAACAACTATCGCCCTATTTCAGTATTACCGTCATTATCAAAAATATTAGAAAAGATTATCTCTAAAAGACTGGTTAAATTCCTAGACAAATACAAACTGCTGGCATCTTCGCAATACGGCTTTAGATCAGGATTATCTACAAGTGACGCAGTACACGACCTTACAGATTATGTTATTAGACAAATCGACTCTCAAAAAAAGTGCCTAGCCATATTCCTAGACCTCGCGAAAGCTTTTGATACAGTGAAAATACAGACCTTAATTGAAAAGTTAGAGTATCTAGGAATTAGAGGTCATGCTCTCAGAATTTTTAAGGACTATCTCTCAGACCGAAAACAGCGAGTATCAATCGACAATATTTTAAGCGACGAACTTTCCATTAATTACGGCGTCCCTCAGGGCAGTATCCTGGCTCCCACCCTTTTTCTTACTTATATTAATGACTTGTGTACCCTTGCCATCCCTAAAGGTAGACTCATATCCTACGCAGATGACACAGTTCTGCTTTTTAATGGTGACTCATGGAATGACGTCTTTAATAATGCACAATCAGGCTTCAACCTAGTTAGCCGCTGGTTGAAGGCCAACGCACTTACGTTAAATGCCGACAAAACGAAATATATTACTTTTTCTTTAAATGCCGCTACCCAACCGACAGAAGATATTCACGCCATAATAGCTCATAACTGCCCCATAACCGGCACGTCTGTTAATAATCGCTGTACTAACAATTGCTCCAAACTCGCTAGTGCTAAAAATATTAAGTACCTGGGAGTTATAATTGACCAACACCTCAATTTCAAAGCGCATATTCAATCTCTGACGGCTAGAGTTAGAAAATTAATTTACGTATTTAAAAACCTCAGACATGCGGCAAGTCGGACTCTTATTAAATCAGTTTACTATGCACTTTGCCAATCACTACTGGTATATTGTATTACATCTTGGGGTGGAGCAAATAAAACGGTAACTATCGATTTAGAAAGAGCTCAGAGGGCAGTTCTAAAAGTCGCAAATTTTTGTCCTATACGGTACCCAACGACTCAGCTGCTAACTGAGTGCGACGTTCTCAGTGTCCGCCAGCTATTCATTCTGCACACTGTTATGAAAAAACACTCACTGGTCAGCTATGACCCTCAGCTTTTAATAAGCAAAAGGCGTGCGGACATTGTCTGCACCAAGGATTCATTCTGCTCCGCAAACTCGCATAGATTTTTCTGTTTCCTCGGTACATTCCTTTACAATAAAGTCAATCTTTTATTAAACATCTATCCGATGCCCAGTAAAATATGCCTAAAAGTAATTAAATCTTGGCTCACTGGGAAAGCGTACGAGGACACAGAAAGATTATTAGAAGTAGTTTCATAGTGGTTACTAGATACCTTACAGTTTACTTACTTATACTAAATTAAAATTTTATCTTTAGTTATGCATAGATTTTTGTTTTATGTGTTATAGTTATTATAGTTTTATTGATAAAAATAGTATTAAACTTTACTACATATACGTAAGTATAGTTAATAGCAATACACTACTATCACTTTAAGTTACGTATAGTTTAATAGAATATATTTTATAAGTCATGTCACTAGCTGTTTTTATCATAAATGGAATATTTTACATTGACCTTTTTACCTACGTTTTATTGTTTGTTGTGAAAAAAATGATGTTGTAAGCATTCCGCTGCGACTGTTTGACCTACTAAACATAGTATACCTAAGTCACAAGTAAATATTTACTTAGTTTAGGTATAGATCACTACGTATTTTTGGATTAAGAGATTATGTGAATAATGGTACTAAATAATTCAGTCATGTATTACAGGATCTACGTTAATTTGTAAAATTAGATTAAGGTAGTTATATGCGACTATAGTATATTCATTTTATTACCACTTTATATGTACAACTAGCATAAGATTTTATGAAATAAAAATTTATCTTATCTTATCTTATCTTATCTTATCTTAAATAGTACATTACGATACAAGTACAGGTCGAAACGAAATTAATATAATAACACCAAATATTTTTTTTAAATTGACACTATAGTTATGCATTTGTTTTTCGCACGTATACACGTATACCTAGCACATTTTTAGTACGATTGGACCTCGGAAGTTACAAAAACTGAACCACTTCTCGTACTAGCGAGCGGCTTACGCACCATCTGTACTGAAATAGTTATTTGTTATACAAGGGTGCAAAGTTGTATTTTACCCGCGAGTATGAAATTGAAACACGAGCAAGCGAAAGGATTCTATAATTGAAATGATTCTAAAATATAATCCTGAGCGCAGCGAGTGTTTTAACATACACACACACAACACAAAACTTTTCCCCTCACTATAGCGAGGAAACTCAAAAAAGGTAATTATTTGTTCACATTTTACAATCATCATCGGATTAGTGATAATAATTTTCCAAATGCATCATGTATTTAATGCAAGATTTTGTCGCAGTAAACTTACCACGAAAAAGTAAACGCAGCACGATTTTAACACATTCCTGTAGTTGCACACCAACGCCAATGCATTATTAAATCATTCTCATTCATTATTTTTACAAAATTATAACAGAACACCCTGAAAGTTGTTTAGTTTACTATTTTTATGTGTGTTCGAGTCGGTAAATAAAGATTATAACCCATAATATTCTTTAACAATGTTGACGATGACATTTTCTGCGTTTTGTGATTGCATCTAGTCATCTTATCATCATTCACTAAAACAATTGTTACTTATGGAATTTTAGGATTTATATGTTAAAATCATCATATTATATAAAGGTTTGTATTTTACACTAAATTCTCAAACAAATTATTTAATTATCATTAATATGGAACAATTTCCATGAGCATTTTACGTTTTGTTATTCCAAAACCAAGGTCATTACTTTGCCACACAAGTGAATAATATGCGTTTTTACACGTTCGTATTAAAGGATAAACGAGCACTTTACGAGCTAGTGAGGGGAAAAATATATTTTGATAGATACTTTCTCGCCCAAAATGTTTTTGGGTGAATATCTGAGCGTTTCAACCGCCCAATTTTGGTGGCATCATTTTTGCCGAAATTTGTAAACGTCTCAATTTTATACTTCGTCATTTGTATAAGGTACCGCACCTCCTTCAAATGGCAAGGTAGCAGATTGTAACGAAAAGAAACTTCGGCAAAAATGATGCCACCAAAATTAGGCGGTTGAAACGATCAGATATACACCCAAAACCATTTTGGGCGAGACAGTATCTGTCAAAATATATTTTTCAGTACAGGATGGTGCGTATGCGTTAACCCGCTCGCTAGTGCGAGAAGTGGTTCCGTTATTGTAACTTCCGAGGGCCATCCGTATTAGATAGTAACTAAGTCAGTACCTATATTCACCCTTTTTTAGGGTTCCGTAGCCAAAATGGCAAAACGGAACCCTTATAGATTCGTCATGTCCGTCTGTCCGTCTGTCCGTCTGTCACAGCTGATTTACTCGGAAACTATGAATGCTACAGTAACGAAATTTGGTAAGGATATGTGTTGTATGAACCGCTACAGGATTATGATACTAAATTGTAAAAAAACCATTGGGGTGGGGGCCCTCCATACATATAACTGAGGGATAGAAAAAAAAAAATTGTTGTATATAAGCGTGTGGGGTATTAATAGAAAGGTCTTTGAAAATGATATGAAGGTTTATAAATTTTATCTTTATTTAAGCAAATCGTTTTCGAGATACCAGCTCTCAAAGTCTAAAAAATGTGTCCCCCCCCCTCTATTTTTTAAACTACGCGATATAAAATTCTAAAAAAAATGTATGTTAAGCACATTAATAAACTCTATCAACGATTTTTGGTTTGATTAAATTATCTCCTATACTTTTTGAGGTAGGTTGATTTAACTGTATTTTTTAAATAATAAATTGATAATGGTACGGAACCCTTCGCGCGCGAGTCCGACTCGCACTTGGTCGATTTTTTATATCGTGAATTTGTAATTCAATATAAGGTAGGTATCAAATTTTTTCTTCGTTTGTAATAAAGTTTCTTTCTTTCAAATTTAACTAACACGTTTGTTTATCTCTTCGCCTTGGGGTCACGTTCTTTTGCAGGGAGTTTTCCTTACAATACAGTTTTCATTAAAACTAATAGCTTTTAGCCTGATATCTGTAACACCGATACAAAATAGGGCATCGTCAGACCACTGGTGCGGAAACCGCGCTTGTTTAACTATCTGCCACCTCCGGCTTCACGGTGCTTGTAGTGATGGCCTGACTATCGATAATAAATAGGCATGATGACTGGCAATTCAAATCAGCATCTTTTTTCGAACTTGTAAAACGATCACCACTATGAAATTTTATATGAAATACTCAAAAGTGACGTCATGTTTGAGTACTGCCAAATGACCTACTCTTTTAAGTTCTTTTCAATTTATGAAATAATAGTTCTGTACAAAAACTACTGCAATCTACATCTTAGTAATAATGTCTCGGTGTATTATGTCGTGCATAATGTTAAATAATTTATTTTACATACAGTCATCATCCCTATTATACCGGTAGCCGTACCAAGTAAAAGGGTGAATATCTGAGACTTTTGGCGAAGTTTCTATTCGTTACGATGTGCTACTTTGTCATTTGAAGGAAGCACGGTACCTTATACAAACGACGAAGTATAACATTGAGACGTTCAGAAACTTCGGCAAAAATTATGCCACCAAAATTAGGCGGTTGAAATACCCAGATATTCACCCAAAAGTGGATTTAGACCAAACGAGCGAATGTTCATTCTATCTCCCACTCTACGAAATCAACGAGTTTCAACGAATTACGTTTTGTGTAACGAACGAATTTCGAAGAGTAGGGTTAGAATGAGTATTCGCTCGTTTGTGCTAAATCCACCTTGACGCTTACGTTAACGTTTAATCGATACATAAAGCAGTGGTGTCACGAAATGGTCTCATTTCTGCTTAGCGCTAGCGTAATCCAGCGTTGATATTCCGATGAGACTATCATGAAAGATTCATAACAGGTAAGGTAGATACAACAATACAACAGCGATAAAATCTGATTTCTAAAGTTACTACATTTTACAAGTTAATCACTGTCTAATATGATATAAAGTCTTATTTCAAGAAAATTGGAATTAATGCTTAGAAATCGAAATGGTGATAGATTTTTTCCCTCTAGTGTGCCTCTATCTATTATATGATTATATCGTCCCTTAGTGCCCACAACAAGTCTTATTAAAATTTGAACTTACCGTGAGAGAAGTCGATTTATGTAAAGTTGTAGTATTTATTTATGCGAGCAGAAGGGGAAACTATAGCCGACCCGGGGAAACTTGATACCTATGACATTTCCATACATTATCTGTCAACAATGTCACGTCTTGACATGTAATGTATTGAACTGACAGCTGTCATAGGGATCGTGGTTCCCCGGGCCGGCTACAGTGACGCGATAAATATGACGTATTTTTACTCTCTTTCTGTACATAACAGTTGTACGCGTGATAATATGACCTTTCGAACTGTTCCCATGGCCACGGACCGCAGGATCACAGGCCCTTAAGACCATAATTATGCTCGAAATGTTTAGATTTCGAAGTTCGCTAGGCATGTAGTACAAACGCCAGGGCGTTAACTAAACATTCGTGTCCCTTCTATCGTGGTCATAATTTTATAAAGCACACGAATGATCAGTGTGTTGGTCGTTTAGTACAAGTTTTTTCACGCACATGTACATAGATAACAGGTGGACAATGAAATGTATTTTTTGTTGGGTAGTAGTAAAATTATACGCACGCATTATTTTAACTAATTAGTCCTAGAAACGGGCCTGGCTATTTGATTTATTACGTATTAACATTCTACTCGTTCGTACATTATTATTCGTGTTAGACATACGCTTTCATTTTGAAATCGGCTTAAAATATTGATGGCTTCTTTCATTGTATTTTTTTTCACACACACATCACAACACACTTTAATCCCTTAACCGACTCTTACGACACCCACAGAAAGAGTTGGAGCAGTGACAAATGTATTCTACTGCCGTTACCACGTGGCCTACCCTAGCCTAAATACTCGTATCTGGTAATTGAAAATGATAATAACTTTACGTAAACTATCGTTCTCCTGAAGTTCTTTAATAGTACATTACGATAACATGAAATTCGAAACGAGTGGGGATCGATTAAAACATGACCGAAGGGAGTGTTTTAAATCGACACGAGCTAACTACGAATTTCGTTTTTGTAGTGTCTCGTACGACGTTTTTTAATACAGATGGCCTTCTGAAATTTTTGACCGTAAAATGAGTCGATTTCGCACTAGGGCGTAAAAAAGGCACCATCTGTACTAAAAAGGTTTCTTATGACTGAAAATTCAGTTTCACATCAATTTCCCATCTCTATCGAAACAGGTTAACTGGAAGCCGTTCAAAATGTAGACTCGTACATATATACATTATATATCTTTGTACTCTTTGAAGTTAAACCGTGAGCGATCGGCGGTAATTTTCTACCGTTAGCACTTAATTTCCACTAAAACTGTTGTTTCGGAAGAACTGGAGTTCGAACAGTGATTGATTGGTAACCTGTTGCATGTTTTTGTAGCTTTAAATGTAGATGGTTAGACAAAAATTAGAGAACTGGCTAGAAGAATATTCGTCCCATTACTGCAAATACCAGCTATGTGCACGTATTATGTTATTATACATGTAATGTATTCAATTATCATGATAGTTAAATTCGTGCTGCCAAAACCTGATTTGTGCATCTGCATATACTAGCATATACTAGCTAGTATATGCAGTAAAATACATTTTTACTTAAGGATAAAAAAGTACTTACTTAACTGTATATTTAGAATGCTTAAAATGTATATAAAATGCTTTTTAGACTATAAGCCCTTAGATTAGAAAAGATAACTATTAGGTGCGGTGGTTTTATAATAGTAGATTGTACAACGAGGGCAAGGGCATAAAGTGACCCATCTTTACCCGAGACAACCTAACCTATAAGTAAATAAACAAACAGTAAATGGAGGGTAAAAATTTACATTTATGCCCTTGTTGAATATTCTGCTTGTCACTTCGATTGCGAAAAAAAACACATTTTTTACGTCAATTTACAATACGAAATTTTCGTAAAGCGAAAGAACATAGTACATAATCAATTTCCGCTTGCTAAAGTTTACATTATTAATTTTTTAATTTCAATATGTTATCAAAGTTTCAGTCGCTAGGTTTTCTCCTAAGTCAATCTATGAATGATTATCGACTCCTGTTTTATGTGATTTACTAAATTTTGTGCAATGTCATTTCACTGTTTGGCTGTTGAGACCAATTAGGTACCTTAGTCTTAGACGATATTTTTCTACTTTTATGATCTAGAGCATAAAATGCGAATTTATGTCATCTACACACGACATAAAGATACAATTTTTGAGCATGAGAAGTGAACAATAGTACATTACTACCGAGGCCGGGAAGTGACCGGTTGCCGGCCGAAGACATGTAGACGGCCGAGCGAAGCGAGGCCGGATAGTATTCGGACGGCAACCCGTCGCTTCATGGCCGAGGTATGTATAATGCTTTTCTCAAACATGCAATGAAATGAAACAAAAAATGTATCTTCTTTCTAAGAAATTGTAAGTCAACTACATAACTAAGTCTTTGAAACACAACAAAAGTCAAATTCGACACCGACACCTCATTTTTTTTTAAGACTGACCTGTTTGAAAGTTGCAAATTTTTACTTTTAAAAAGCGGTATTAGACGACGCGGTCGGTTGGGTCCAATTAATCGCATGCGATAATCGGGGCCGACGGATCGCGCCGTATAATACTGCTTTTTAAATATTATTTTGAGTAGTTATTGTACATTTAAATTTAAATTATATAATTTAAATACCTAATTATAACTGCAAAAAATTGTCAATCATTTTTTTTAATACTAATATTACTTACAGATAATTATTGGCTGAAAGCTAAGACGCCAGGGTCGCGTTTTATAAAGTTACAATTTACAATTTCGCTGTTTGCCTCTCTAACGCACGCACATATTGGCTAGAAAGAGAGGCAAACAGCGAAATTGTAAATTGTAACTTTATAAAACGCGACCCAGGTCACAAGCCTATGTCAAATGAAAATTAAAAAAGTGGCACTTGCCGGCCTAGGCCGGCAACGAGATACTTCCCGGCCGCTTTTTAGGCACGTAACTAAAACATTTCATTGCATGTTTGAGAAAAATATTTTTCCCTTCAATAGCTCATAAAGCGCTCGTTTATTATTTAATAAATGACCTACTGTAGGTGAAAAGTAGCATTAGTTTGACAAATAACAACAAGTAAAATGCTCGCTATGCTTAGAATTCTATCTTAAACGCACTCGTTTTGCTCGTTGTTCAACTATAAAATCCTTTCGCTTGCTCATGTTTCAATTTCATACTCGGAGGTAAAATACAACTTTCCACCCGGTTCTGTGCAGCCACCTCTCAACTTTGGAAATTACCTCTGGCTTTTCGAGTACGGAATTGCACTAGTAGTACCTACTTACTCTCTGATACTAATGTAACTAGAAATTGTGATTTTGATGCCTTCACGGATACTACGCATATTGTAAATGCACGTATTAAGCACTGGTCTCACCGCGAGCTACTAAGCTATGAACTATCGGCTATAAACACGAGCAAAAGATACGCACTCCTGTGTAAATAAAAGACACGGCGATACTCGCCCGGCGGTAACAGCTCCATTTCTTTACACAAGACTGTGCCTTTTGTTCGTCTTTATATCCCATAGTTCATAGCTTAGTAGCTCGCGGTGAGACCAGTGCCATAATAGCTGGTTAATTTTGTCCGATAATTGAATTGAAACGGTAACTAGCTCTCAATTTCCACAGGTTGCCATGGTAATTTTAGATACAGATCATGTTTCCTTTGTAGGCGTTATGGATGAAACCAAACTTCACCGCCTCATTTTATGTAAGATAATCTTTATTGAGCTTGATTATACGAATATTATATGCCGCGGTGGGCGTCATAAAAAGCGAAAACGAGGAAATAATAATATTGGAACAGTCAGCTCTCATAAAACTGGCTTAGACACTACGGAAGACTGACAGCCTATAAACCCGAGATACTGTTTTTCTCAATATGATTGTAACATGGTTTACTGCTGTTTGGAAATCTTTTGATGCTTCGATTCTGGAGATGTTACCGAGTCTGTATTGGCAAATATTTCGAAATACGGATATTCCATATAAAAAGCTGGTAAGCTTGTATTGAACAAGCTAATCAGCAGGCCTAGCCAAAATGCTATTCTGCAATCGTATACGATAAGCGATAAATAATAAATCTACGCAAATGACAGATTCGAACGAAAAGCCACGTGACCATTTCCATACATTTATACAACTATGTGGCTTATCGCTTATAGAATACGATTGCAGAATGGCATCCTTGGCTAGGTCTGCAGAGTTCTTAGCCTAGATGCCAATCAGAGATGGGCAAAATTTATTCGAATGACGAATAACGAATAAGAATAAAAAAAATCATCGCGAATGACGAATGAAATTGTCGAATGATTATTTTTATTCGAATAGATTATTCGTAGAATAATTTAATCGCGAATAATTTATTCGTCGAATGAATTTTCACGAATAATTACTAAAACAAAGTCACTTTCTGCACTTCTTTGGCGACGGGTGGTGGTGGGTGGCGACGGGTAGCGGCGAGCGGAGGCCGGGGGTGGCGGGCGGCGGCCGATGGTGGTGGGTGGCGACGGGTTGCGGTGGGGGGAGGCGAGTGGCGACCGGGGGTGGCGGGCGGCGACGGGTGGTGGTGGGTGGCGACGGGTTGCGGTGGGGGGAGGCGAGTGGCGACCGGGGGTGGCGGGCGGTGACGGGTGGTGGTGGGTGGCGACGGGTTGCGGTGGGGGGAGGCGAGTGGCGACCGGGGGTGGCGGGCGGCGACGGGTGGTGGTGGGTGGCGACGGGTTGCGGTGGGGGGAGGCGAGTGGCAACCGGGGGTGGCAGGCGGCGACGGCTGGTGGTGGGTGGCGACGGGTTGCGGTGGGGGGAGGCGAGTGGCGACCGAGGGTGGCGGGCGGCGACGGGTGGTGGTGGGTGGCGACGGGTTGCGGTGGGGGGAGGCGAGTGGCGACCGGGGGTGGCGGGCGGCGACGGCTGGTGGTGGGTGGCGACGGGTTGCAGTGGGGGGAGGCGGGTGGTGACCGGGGGTGGCAGGCGGCGATGGGTGGTGGTGGGTGGCGACGAGTGGTGTTGAATGGTGACAGGTGGTGGTGGGTGGCAACGGGTTCCGGTGGGGGGAGGCGTCGGGTGGCGGGCGACGGCGGGTGGTGATGGGTGGCGACGAGTGGTGGTGGGTGGCGGCGGGCTAAGGCCGGGGGTGGCGGGCGTTGGCGGGGGGAGGTGGGTGGTGACGGGTGACGATGGGTGGTGGCTGGAGGTGGCGGGTGCCCGCCTCCATCCGCCGCCGCCCGCCACCCCCGGCATTCGCCCGCCGACACCCAACACCACCAGCCGCCGCCTGCCACCCGACGCCGACGCCTCCACCCGCCGCCACCCCCGGTCGCCACCCGCTTCCCCCCACCGCAACCCGTCGCCGCCCACCACCACCCGCCGCCGCCTGCCACCCAACGCCTCCACCCACCGCCACCCCCGGTCGCCACCCGCCTCCCCCCACGGCAACCCGTCGCCACACACCACCACCCATCGCCATTCACCACCACTCGTCGCCACCCACCACCACCCGTCGCCACCCGCCTCCATCCGCCACCCCCAGCCTCCGCCCGCCTCCCCCCACCGCATCCCGTCACCACCCACCACCATCCGTCGCCATTCACCACCACTCGTCGCCACCCACCACCACCCGTCGCCGCCCGCCACCCCCGGTCGCCACTCGTCTCGCTAATTATACTTACTACCTGGGTTTATATATATTACCCCTAACCCTTAACATTCTTTAGCGTCCTAGAACTAAGAACAAATTACAGTATTCACGATTTATGTTAAATATTATGCTTGATGTTGTTTAATTTAATATAATGCAACAGAAAAGATATGTTTTTCGTAGATTTATTCGAATGAAAATAACGAATAAATCATTCGTCATTTAAAAACCAGCAGAATAAATCATTCGTGACTAAATTATTCGCGAATAAAGAAATAGTGAATTATTGTTTATTCGAATAATTATTCCGATAAAAATTTATTCGAATAATGCCCATCTCTGATGCCAATGGCAAGAGGCTACATTCCCTTAAAATTTTCAATTTATATTCAACAAAAACGTTATAAAACCACACGTGCCGGTTTGCGGTGTCACTCCTTCACCGTGGAAAATATTCCCACACGTACTAAGAAATTCGGCAATTCCTTCATATGCCGCACTATTAAAAAGTGGAATTCTTTACCGGCACATGTGTTTCCGCATACCTATAAGTTGGGACCCTTTAAGCGAAGCGTGAAGAAGCATCTAGCGGGCCAGGAAGGCGGTGGTAACTAACAGGTTACTGATTGTCTCCTGTTCGTTGCCGCCACGATTTGGGCTCTACTTTTCACTTACGATCAGGTGGAGCGGAGCCACTTTGTTGTGCCAACACAAAAAAAAACAGAGGTGTTGGCGGAGGATGGAAAGGATTAGCTGGACGGAAAGAAAGACGAATGAGGAAGTACTCGAAATGGTAGGAGAAAAGCGATGCCTACTGGAAACAGTAAAGAATAGGAGAGGCACGATGATGGGCCACCTGAGACGACACGACAGCTTCTTTCTGAATAGAGGGGAATATCGAGGGCAAGAGAAGTAGAAGAAGGCCAAGAATTACATACCTCAGCCAATTAAAGGAAAAAGTAGCTGTCGAGTCGTACTCAGATGTCAAAAGGCTTTCACAGAATAGAGAGAAATGGCGATTACTCCACCGACAAGAGCGTAGCTCTTAAGTAATGATGATGATGATTCAACAGATGCATTTCTAATATCTTTCTTACTAAGCTATGTAATGAAGGCTTGTTAAAATTATATAGTTTCTTGTTAGTTCACGACGCCAAAATGGCCTCCGCTACACGAAACACCAACTAAAGTTTCCATTAAAACGATCAAGTGCAGCTAACGACTTGTTGCCTGGCTAACTTGCTGCTATGAAAAAGTAATTTACTAGCAATTAACTACAGACAAGATGAACAAAGTGTCACTGACCATTAATTTGTTGAAAATTTATGATGAGCATTTGACACACCATTGCGATCGGCAACCCGCTTGCTCAGCGTAGTGATTATGGGAATTATAGTCCATTTCAAATACTAAGACCCGATGCCATTCGAAACATTTGTCATTTAATTGGTCCACTACAAATTGGCATGTGTCATACACCGATGTATGCAAAAAATATCATACCACAAAAGGATATTGCCAGGTATCTTTTCGTCGCTGTGCCTACAAAAGTCGCTATGTGTTTTTTTTATTTTTGGATTTTAACGCCATTTTGAACCTAACGTCAATATCTATATGCTCCAAAAACAGCGTTGAGGCTATCTTTAAAAGTTCAGGATTTATGAATTTTAGCTGTGTGACAAAGTCTTACGACACTTAGCGAAATTTTCCCGAGACTATAATTACTGAAACATATATTTTTTTGTTGGTATTATTGAAGAACCACATCTTTCATAAAAATAACTATGTGACAAATATTATCAAGATGTGTCAAATTTTGTAACTAGTTATTTTAACCAAGTTCAAATAAGACGCATAGAGCCTTTGGACGACTGAAACAAAAACGGCTATGTGACATATTGGTAATATTAATTTTTCTCGTTAAAAAACTGAGATTTATATTTAGAAAAGACATTAAAATACGTTAAACTGAACATATTTATCAAAATTAAATATTGGCCAACTTTGAGTGAACAAGATTCAAAATAAACAGTTTTTGTGTCTCCTGTAAAGTAGCAATAAAACACATAGCGACTTTTGTAGGAACACCGACGTTTTGTTATCACTGATCCTATTGTTGACGCCTAATGACTTTGTCAAGGGGAATCGGGCCTTCGTATTTGAAATTGACTTTACCTTCTAACACTGAGGTAAACAACTCACGAACACTCCATACTCTTGCTACGCATTTTGCGTGAAAGATATCATAGACCCCGGATTGTTGTGGCAGTGACGTCACAATAGGGTGATTTGGGGAGTAAATGGAACGGTAGAATAAAATGACACATAAATTATAAGATAAGATAATATAAGAAATTACATATTATGTAAATTAATGTGACGTGCAGTTGAAAATAAAGCCAACAGTTTATATCTAAGGTCAAACTTTATATAGGTCTGTATACTCTGTATAGTTTGCATACATTGATTCAGCATAAAAAGTTAATTCTAATATTTATGTTCCATTTTCTGAATGGAACAGCGGAATGAAATGATTATTCGACCGGTCAGTTTTTTGTCGAGAACTAGTAAAACTAATATAAAAAAATATTGATCAATTTACTGGAATTTTTTTATTGTGATTTTATTACAATTTATTCGATTACGTAGGTATAATAAATGAAATTATGTTTTCTCTGAAGAAATAATAGACTTACATTTTTATCTTATCTTATAATTTACGTATAATTTTGTTCTACCATTCCATTTACTCCCCAAATCACCCTATTGTGACGTCACTGCCACAACAATCCGGGGTCTATCACAAATGAGGCGGAAACAAACAAAATCAAACCAAAGCCGAAACGATGGAACTATCAAATTATATCTGTCCCTTTTCCACTTAGCGTTTCAAATTAGCATCGAAAGATCGTCTGTCTTTTACTACCTAATTGTTAAACAGGGACGCGGCTAATAACTGTGACGTACAGTTCAGTGTTGCCTACAAAATGAAAAAAATCCGCTAAATAATCAATATGACATAATATTTTTGAAATTATTAATTTCAAGGTTTTTTGTTCTTAGCTAGATTTCTTTCATAATAATCATAATTAATATCTGGGGCACTGATTGGTCCTATAATTATAAGGTACCTATTTACTGTTGACATTTATGAGTTATGAGAGATACAGATATACATTTTGAAAGCAATTGAATAGGTACTTGACGATTGAGCAGGTGGTAGAACCTCGTGCACGGTCCGCCCGGTATCAGCATCATCATCTTCATCATCATCAGCCTATGATAGTCCGCTGCTAGACGTAGGCCTCTCCTATTGACTATGCGTATAAACGTTCTTACGACACCCGAAGGAGGAGTTGGGGTGATGACAAATGTATTCTTACTGCCGTCACCACACGACGGTATCAGCAAAACGCCGTTTTAATAGACATTAACCTGCCGCCAAATAGTAGTGCTCGTACTGTAGCCGTACCATGAGTTGGAAAGTAAAGGATATGTTAGGTTTGAGTCGATACGTATCGCATTCTATCGCGAGATTGGAGCGAGCGCGATGGCCTGCTTTACGTATCGAGTAAAACCTAACGTTACCGATACTTACGGCGAAATGGGTCTTTTGGCCCTCTACAAAATTATTATAATATATTATGTTGTTTTAGCGGGCGTATTCCTTTGTACAACACATGGGTGGAATGATGGTAAAAAAAATGGAATAGTATCACTCAAACTCGAAAAGTTTGATATTCTTACCTTCTCGCTTCACCATATTACTCTGCAATAATAAGTAAAAGTATACCTAATATAACCTACCACCTTGTACCTACATGCCGAAATCCCTACAAAATGTGGGAAATCAAATATGAATTAACTGGCAACTCTGATCCTAACGTTCATACTGAAACCTATTTTAGCAAAATTTTCATATTATTTATATGATTTTGAATTCGAAAATGGTAAAGTTACATGTGAAAAGTCACACCCTAGCTTTTATTTGTCGTTTTGGAGTTCGAACCGCATTTTTCACTGCGCATTTCGTCATTTTGGCGGAGCTGCTTACTTGACTTTGACCGAACTGTTACTAACTTGACATAAGCCTGACTGTTGCCTGTGGGCAACAGTGAAGTTATTCGCGAACGATCGCCTACTACGAATCTAGAGGGTATAAATCTATGCCTTCTAAGGTCTCAGCCGTTCTGATGGCAAGAGGCCTGACGGTTTGACTCTGGTGCCGTGGGAAAGGGGTAAGTGCCTACACTGCCTACTTTGGGACGCCACATGCGTCAGTACTTTTGCCGCCTCGCACCTTAGCCGCACCATGCGATCAGCGGCAGCTGCTGCTGAGCATGCGGCGTTCTTAAAAAGGCAAAAACATAAAACGCTTTCGGGCTACATTACTACGCTTACGGGCACTATTTGTCCCCTTAGCTGTGGAGACTACAGGTTGCTGGTACGCAGAGGGTAAGAGCTTTCTTAGGGAACTAAGATGACGCCTGCTGGAAAGGGACCTTGATCCCCGCTCCGGTTCGTTCCTGGAGCAGAGACTGTCCATCGCAATTCAGCGCGGAAACGCTGCGAGCGTGATGGACACCTTTGCGTCGGGAAACAATCGGGGCGGTTTGGATGAGTTGCTCCTTTTAAAGCTTATTTTTAAGTTTAATTTAATTTAAGTTAATATTTTAATGTTACTTTTACTAACTATTTTTTTTTAATTTAGTTTGATGTTAATATATTATTTTTAAGTAGTTATTGTTTTTTTTTAATAAATTAGCATTGTACCGAGGAGAAGTTTGATAAGTTGCGAAACTTCTATAGAGAATGTTCTTCCGAATCTAAATTTAACAAATAATCTAATGAAGCCAAGACTGTACCAGATACATGCCTCATGAGTTATATTTACTGCCTTGTTTACTTATTTGCAATATGAAACAATTAATTAAAGTAAATTTTTATGTACGTTCTCATGGAAATATTCTCAATAGCAACTTACTGTTAAATTATCATGAAATTTCTCGGAAACTTTCGAGTATGTTCCTGCAATTTTAAAAAATGTTTTGTAACTTGTACATTGCTACTCCTAATGCCTCCATACGCATAGGTAAGAGGGCCCTGTTTAGCAGTGAACTGGCCTACTACCGCGAAGATCGAAATTCGGAAATTTCGAGGATTTTTCTCTGTCACTCAAACGAAGGCGTCATTAGAGTGAGAGAGACAAATCCTCGAAATTTACGAATTTCGTTTTTCGCGGTAGGGCCGCTGGAATATGCTGTTACCGATGATTAACTAGATGTACTTATTACTACGGTATGGATACTTGATGGCATTTGTCACATAGACATCAGTGAAGTCCATATTAAGCACTTATATGATTCAATGAATATATATTTTATCATAATCGCTACTTATTACACTTATTAGCTTTACTCATGTAATTCTGACATGTGTACAAAGAGTGTGTGTTGTTGACAACGTATTTAGGAAACCTTTTCAGATAATATTTGTCAAAGAAAACACTGATGAGTATAAATGACCACTTAAAGGTTACACAAAGGTTAAGGGTTATAGTCTAAGCTAATTATATTTATGTAACTATCTAGAATGTCACCGCCATATTCATCCAATCTTTATTTATTGGCCAACACGTTAATTAGGTAGGTGATTAGCGACTCACAGATTTATATTTATTTTTACTTTGCGTAGTAGTAGTAAAATACATAGTGGTTTAGTTTTAGGGTTTATTCAGTTCCATGTTGTGATTAAAAGCAAGTACAAGGTTTTTTCTTATTTTGCATGTTGGTCAATCGCTCAAATAAGCGACTCTCCATAAAAAAAAATCTGATCAGAATGCTAATTGTGCCTCCACACGGAATATCACTTTTTTTAATAAACCCTGCAAAGTGACGATTTTTTATGATTTATAATAATTTTATTTACAAAAAATTCAATACTTATAGGTTGTATATAGAAAAAAAGTTAAGTATATTGGTATGGAAAACTAGAATCCCGCGTAAAGCTATTTTTGACGAAATACACCGGTATAAACTTGATGAATAGGCTACTTGACTCATATCAAATTTAGTGCATGAAAATATTATTTTCTGTAGTATTTACGTATTGAGAAGATCAATATTTTTCGATTACGTTGTATTAAAAGTGTTTGATGGGTACATATTCTTTATTGATAAATTTGTTTTATTTTTTTTAATTTCGTTCTCTGAAAAATGATGAAAAATTTGACAGCCTCCGTAGCCTAGTTGGTAGTGACACTGCCTACGAAGCTGGAGGTTCCGGGTTCGAATCCCGGCGAGGGCATTATTTGTGTAATTATTTATTACAAATATTTGTTCCTTGGTCATGGCTGTCTATGTATTTAAGTATCTATATGTATTTATCTATTATATATACATATCGTCGCCTAGTACCCACATCACAAGCCTTAATTGAGCTTATCGTGGGAATAGGTCGATTTGTGTAAGATGTCTCAAGATATTTATTTTTATTTATTTAAAACGGTGTCATAGGATGGTGTGACGATGCCATGCTGTGGCCATGATGTGACGTCATAGGATCTTAAACTAACTTCATGTCGAATCTTATACGAGTGAAATTCGCCATGGACATGTAGGCATGTAGCCTTGCTGTGACATTGACATAACATAAGTGACATGTCAAATGTTTGTTTTCGGTTTGAGTGACGTCGCACCACAGATAATCTAAGCATTAACATGGCTAGTATCGTTTTCGCCCGGTAACAAAAGTTTAAATTTTAAGTTATAATTTTGCGGTTTTCTAGGTCGTGAAAAAATAGATTTATATTTTTTTTCCGTTAATTAGATATTGATTAATAATATAAGACAAACTTTAAAAATGGGTCAAGTAGTCTATTATGTAATCAAGTTTTATCTCTGCAACTATCTCATTAACGAACTCTCCAAAAAGTTCGAATGCAAGATTCACAATTTCAACTTTGCAAATTCTACAAAACTCTTAATTTTCTAGTGCAGAAAGTGTGTCGGGCAAAAAGTACTTCGCAGTGGAGTCACGTGTCGTCAACGGATTGCCCTCGTATTGTTGACTGGCTTGAATAGACTGTTCCTGTCCTACGCTCGGGTGACCAAGCACTATGAAATAAGAGGGACGCTTGAAATGTTTCTAAAGAGTTCTGACTTGGATATACATGTGTTCAATCTCGACGCAATGTGCATCTGAGATTAAAAAATACGGTATATTCTTACTTTTATATCGCTATAATGAGAGTTAGGTGTTCTATGATAAATATGTAGAGTAGAGCTGGTTCATAATTAGTGTTCCATAGGACTTGAGCCTTTTTAATCCAAATATTTTAAGCTCGCGAGCTCTTTTTAGAGCTGGAGTTATAAAATGAGCTTTAAAGAGCTAGCGAATTTTATAAAGCCGTAGCAGCCTCGATCTCATGGAGGAAAAATAAGTATCACAATGTAACTTGCCCAAGTATAAAACCGATCCAATATTCATTTTGAGGGTTTGTTTTTACATACTCAGTTTAACCATCTCGATAAACATGTAGAAAAAACATTTTATTGCTTATTTGAAATATTATTTTAAAGAGCTTTACTCTACAATTTATATACATAAATTAAATCTAACATTCCCAACAATATATTAGCTATATCTAAGGGCCCTTCTTCTATAACATGCAACGCAATGCCGATACGATAAGTCGCCAACACTTTGGTCTCAAATAATGGTACATTACTGCAGACGCCGGGAAAGATGGGCTTATCGGCTGAATAGGTATGGACGGCCGAACGTAGTGAGGCTGGACAGTGATACGAAGCCGGTAAACCCATTTCACGGCGAGGCATGTATAGTGTTTTGCTCAAACATATGCAATGAAATACGACAATCAAAAAAATAGAATTGAGCTATTTAGCCTGTTCATGAAAACCGACACCACGTTTAAAAAAAAATTACTTACCGGCCTAGACCGTTAAATTCGTATGAAAATCCTTTACTATTATCTCGAGGTCATCCGCCTGCAACGTCATACTTTAATGCCTATTATGACGAACATAATGACAACATTTCATTGCATGTTTGAGAAAAACTATAAACCACTATTTAATTACTTCATGGTGAACCTACATTTTTACGGCCAGGTCAAACAAGTAGATTTTCAATTCGCCATGTTTCCCACTTCTCCCGCCGTCAATCCGTTTAATGTGCCGCTCCTGACGTCGTTAGGCCTCGGCCTTATTTCATTTCTTATCGAGCAGCCTTCGGATTTATTCTAGCAATTTGTTTGTTAACGGCCTAAAGGTTCAATGGTTTTTAAACGCCTTATCCGTGCTTATGGTAATGTTAACTAGGGATTTATTTAAATATCATTTAGTGTTATTATGCTCCTTTTTCATTTGTCCTAGGATTCCTAGGTTATGTTTTACACAGGGTCACCTCGGAGAGGTGATCAGTTTTGATTTTTTTTTACTCTTCTTACAACCAGCAACTGAATACCCCGGGTGTCGTCAAAAACAGAAAACTTTATAAAAAAAATTTTTTTGTAATTTTTTAACGGTTGTATTAGGTCGTTAAAACGACTTGTTGCTGAGATTTTTAAACTAGTAAATTGTATTCTCTCTTTGAATCGGTATTGTATTTTTGCCGTCACCACGCAGCAGCAATATTTTGGAGTACCTACCTATTTCTTATAATTATTTATGAAGGGTCCACGGAAAGAACATATCTAGTCAGTTCAAATTACAGAAGGAAAAACCACCTTACTTTAAATAGAATAAGGTGTGAATTTATCCTGATTTTTGTAAGCACTGGTCATGTTTTTTCCGTGGACCCTTTATACTTTCGTTCAGAAAGTAACTCTCACCCGCTAATACCTACTCAAATTGCCTTTTTATTAAATAGGTACCTACAGAAACAGAAAACTCGATGATATATAGGTACCTATTTTGTGAATACGTATTTAAAACTTTGGTATTGGTTTGCTATTTATTCAAAAATATTTCTTATTGCGAACTTGACTCCAAATTATGATGACTATACTTTTAACTTATCCCTAACAATTGTTTATTGTATTATCTTGTTTCAGGTGTTACCGATAACTAATACCAACTGCCAGATCGAAAGGTATTTATATTGTTTTAAAGAATTTTGTTACTTTCAATATACTTGTCCATAGGTATGCAATAGGGTACGCAAAACCAGTAAATTTTATATAACCATACATAACATAACCGATTATTTCATTCAAATGATATAGAGTTTTCCATTTCCTAGTATCTAACAATAGGGTATTTTACAATAGGCACAAGGCCTTTTATAAAGTTCCTATGAAACTTCATTAAGTCGTCATAAAAATAGCTTTTAAATATCTAGAATACTTCAAACAAAGTTGACAGCGTAGGTTTGGATCACAAAGGCCTAGAAGTAACTCATTTTTAGATATTTTTTTATTAAATAACGAAAACTTTATTCTGGAGCGTTTCTCTGAGACACTTTATACCATTAGAAGTTAATTATAGCTCTATCATCCTTAGTTGTTTTATTTTTTATAACCAAAAATTACACGTTTTTGTCGTAAACTACTATTTCCGTGATAAATATACAATACTATAAAAGAAAGCGAGAAAATGTATATGCTTTTCGCACGTATATCGTACGACGTTTTTCAGTACAGATGGTCCTCCGAAGTTTCAACCTGACGAAAAATCAACCACTTCTCGCACTAGTGCGTAAAAAACGCACCATTTGTACTGAAAAACTACTAATTTATGGACACAGGTGTCTTGGTATCTAGACAAATATGGCCCTTTAAGAGCAACGTATTTGAAAGCTCAAAGTCACTCAACGAGCTATGGAGAGAGCTATGCTCGGAGTTTCTCTACGTGATCGAATCAGAAATGAGGAGACCCAAACCCATACATGAACAATGTCACGGATATCCCTTCGGGTTGGTAGGCTGAACTGGGTACGTAAAGCAGATGGGGTCGAAAAGTGCCAGAGTGAGACCACGGCTTAGCAAACGCAGTGTAGGATGTCTATCCACGAGATGGACAGACGATCTTAAGAAGATCGCCCGGAGACGCTGGATGCAGGTCGCTTCCAATTCCAATCGGTGTATGCGGAGGTCCGAAGGCGTATCTATAGAAGTGGACGTCTTATGGCTGAAATGATGATCATGAATGATGTATTTGAAGTGTAAGTTTACTACATTAGGAAACTAAGAACGAATAGGCTGTCCCAGCCTTCTCATCCACGAACGATAAAAGCCCGATCATCAAATGCGAGGATATGAATTGTACATAACTGAAACACATTTCAGGCCCGGAGCTTTACATGCAACTAGAATGTATTCTGATAGTATTTTGACCTAAAGGTGGATTTAGACCAAATGAGCATTCGCTCATTCAATCCCCCACACAAAAGTGAGACACAGTTTTTGTGAGTTACACAAAAAGTGATTCGTCGAAATTCGTTGATTTCTTTGAGTGGGGGATAGAATAACGTCGTTGCGCTTGTAAAAACCGATATGTGGTGTATTTTAATTAATTCAATTAATACCCATTGTGTATAGTTGCTAGGTTACTATTTCAAAGTCATAAATGAAACACATCAAAACGATACTGAACTTGCTCTTAAACGGATAACAACCATTAAAATTTTACCTTGTATGTATATGTATATATATGTATAAAAATGTAGTTTTAGAGCCTGTGCTCCATCGCGTTTGGTTTAGTTACAAATTCATCAAAGCAAACCAAATCAGGCTCACTTTTTAATCCGCGCGTTGGAAAATCGGGGTTGCCTAAATGTGTGGAGCTTGAAACAAAAGCAGTATTAAAACTATTGAACAAAACAAAACTTTCGACAAATTAATATTTTATTTATGTATCTATAAATCCACCTAAGGTAAAAGATAAAACAAACAAAGGACCATGCGTCAAAATGGACCCAGAACCAACAGACATGAGAGTTAGGCTATTTAGTCCGTGGGCTACTCGGCCTGAAATTAGAAAACGGTATAATTTGGGGGTACCAAGTGTCCTTTTTACAGTAGTTAGACATATTTATAAGGATGTTAAAAAAGTATGATAGACATCTCAAAGTGGTAGCTAATAGGCATACGGGCTATTTCAAGATTTCCGTTGTATGACAGGTATGGTTAAAATTAGGAGGTACAAATTTTCCTTTTCACGGCTGTTAGGTAAGCTTATAAAAACGTCAAAAATGCAAGATTGCCGTTTATAAGTGCTACCTAACAAAAATGGGGGCCAATCAAAGATGGTGGATCTCAAGTTTTACAAAATCAAGTATATCTCGAGAACTATTAAATATATCTAATTACTCTCTTGAACAAAATTAAAGGCATATCTGCAAGCTTCATATTTTGCATACACACCATATTGCTAAAACCAACCAATAATTAATTATGACCAAATTTATGAAAATTTCGTGACTTTGATTTTTTTTGTGTCGTGTTTTTACATAGTAGTCATGACGCTAGAAAAATTAAATATTTTTTAAAGATAGTGTATTTAATAAGCTTTAATTTGATGTATGTAACTTGTTGGCGGTATTTAAAAAAAGACCCATAAAAAAATATTTAAATAAATTGTAGTCATTATCCACCGTATACTTAGTGATTTAAGAGGCGATTTTTTTATATTTTTCAATCTTGGTTATTTGAAATAAGCACTATTATTTACGAGTGGCACTTCCATCGCCTCTTAAATCACTAAGTATATAATTAAATAGGTCTTTAAATCTACTTCATTTAATTATATGGGTACAAAGTCGAATTCCATTACAGAACTGAGATATTTATATTTTATTAATTCAGAATAGACATACGAACTGTGAAGAATCTGTGGCTAGGGTATTTACATTTTGGCGGGTAGGCCACATTTAGTATTATCTAGATTCTACAATGGACATCTTGGTGCGTATAGAACAAAATGAAGTATATTAATTTGCAGACCGTTTAAATGACCTAACTCTAATCTGTGTTGGATCTGGGTCTAAGCTCCATACTAAGTTGCCCATGGTCCTTTGAGGCAAATGTAACTATTTACTATTCTAGAAATACGTGCAATTTTTTAATCAACAGGCGGTTTATCGATTGAAAAAATGAAATGAAAAATATTTTATTTCCCTTAAAAAGGTTTACAATATTGAAAATCAGTGAGTGTGGTTTCTCCATGCCTAACAGTCTTTATAATCCATTTTTTTTACGGAAATTTTACATACTTACGATTTCCGTCGAATATTTGACCCAATTAGAGGTGTATCGAGGATTTTTTCTCTGTCACTCTAACGAAGATATTATTAGAGTAAGAGAGAAAAACCCTCGAAATTTGCGGTTTTCGAAGTTCGCGGTAGGTTCTATAAGGTCCTTATTCAGCTATACAGGGTGGTCCAAACCTTGACGTCAAAAATTTTTGACGTCAAGGTTTGGACCACCCTGTATACGAATTTGGGCACTGGAGGTGTCTCTACAGTAGGCTTATGGCTTATGGTACCGCGTCTAATCTTTTGTCGTCGTTGCCGTCATGTTCTAACAATAAAATTAAGCAAGTGTGAAAGTGATGCCTAGCACAATAAATGGATAAAATGGGAGTACGTATCATAAGCCACCAGAATTCAATGTATAACGAAGTTTATCGCAGTGTCGTCTAACCCCAAGTTGACACCAGTTGTACAAACGAGCCAAGTTTTCAGTACGTACAATGTATGAATGGAATAAAGTTAACATTTCTACGAACTTTCCGATGTTAATTAATTAAAATTAACGCGAATTGGGTTATATTTTCGACCGCAGACATTGAAGCTACGAACTTTGTGTATATTATATTATTGAAACACGTTGCGTTTAACCAATATGACTGTTGCCATTATCCTGACTTAGGCACTGGTCTCACCGCGAGCTACTAAGCTATGAACCATGGGCTATAAACACGGACAAATGATACGCTCTCCCGGGTACAAAAAGAGACACGGCGATACTCGCCCGGCAGTGATAGCTGATAGCTGTATAGCCGTGTCTCTTTTATTTTTATCTTTTGTTCGTGTTTATATAATAGCCGATAGTTCATAGCTTAGTAGCTCGCGGTGAGACCAGTGCCTTTGAAAGTTATTATTAACTAACTCCCTTATTCATAAACGTCTAGGAACTTAGCAAGCCGTAGAGTATCGTTTGTCCCTTTTGGTCTTATGGAGATATTGAGACCCGAAAGGGACAAACAATATTTTTCATCACAATAGCTTTAAGCGCGCCTTTGCTTGCATGTATCACGGGAGTTATAGAAAATTGAAATTCTCTAGGGAGTTATAGAAATATTACTACGTTATATAAGAATATTTTGTCTTAAAAAAATTTTTTGTCCGCAAGTGTGAAGGAAAACATTGTACCTATGCATCACGGTCAATAAGCGTAATACAAACTCGACTTATGAAAATTATTAGTCACTCGTTAGTAATGCCGTACCTAATTCCCTAGATGCACAATGTACCATAATAGCGGCTTGCTAAATTAGGAAACGTTTATGACTAAGGGGGTAAGAAAACAACCAGGCTGGTGGTAGGACCTCGTGCAGGGTCCGCTCGGGTAGCTAGCACCGTCTTACCTGTTAACCTGCCGCTAAATAGTTAGTTCTGTGTTCCGGTTTGGGGGTAAGATAGCCAGTGTAATTACTGGCATAGAGGCAATCCATCTAAAGGCCCGGCCACGACATTTGACAACGAATCACGTTTCGTGCAACGATCGAATTTCTTAGAGTAGGGGGATAGAACAGCGAATGCTCTTTTGGTCTGCACGCACCTTAAGGCGATCAGCGGCGAGCGAATCCACGAGTTGGAGCGGGATGCCGATATGGGCACTCCATCTCGCACGCATGGTTTTCCGCTAAGCCGGTCGCCTTAGACCAATGTCCTGGCCGCTGTATAAGTCCTAGGCAGCGTATAGGCAATTTTTTGGTCACTATGTCCGTGGGCCTCAGTTCCCGCTTTCCATCAGGTGGGCTGAGAGCTCAGTTGTCTACGTCACTTAAAAAAAAACAACCATGACTGAGGAGGCAGGGTCACTACCGATTGAGCTACGGAGGCCAAAATACGCGTCAGTTTATGTGCTAAATAGTGTTTATGAAAGCTAAAGGTTTAGCCCTGTTGGCAATGTAGGTCAAGTCACTGCCGCACGCAAAGTTCAGTGACTCCGAGCACGCACTACACCGGTGTGCACAGCCCTTAAACTTCCTCCCACAGATGCTGTATAGCAGCCTTACCTTGAGCCGAATATTAAATAATCAAATCCCACAATGTCGTAACAGATGTGCTTACCATAGAAAAATTAACTGCGAAAGACTCGGGTTATCACGAGATTCGCACCCGCTTTCTCTGGATTGCTGGTTCAACGTGCTTCCAATTACACGACGATCTTCCGTGAATCACAGCGAATTTAGTCAATGGTATTGTGAAACTAATCCTACAACCTTACTACAACCTTGAATACTACAACCTTAAGCCACTCAAAGACGTGTGTCTACCACAATCGTCCGCAAACTCGACAAATCTCCGTTGCGTTGAATTTGCTATATTAATGTTGAATAATCAAATGTAAAATTTATTTAGGAACACCATTGCGTCACCTGTTCCAGGGGATCTCTATAAAAAAACAGAATGACACAGAAACATAAATTCCATTGAATGAAAAAATGTTTGGAAAACATTGTTCACTATTAACGTAGACTTAATTTCTTCCGGCTCGCTCACACCTATACATACGTGGGTACGAGCGGAATGGATAGAAAGTATGTCCGCGTTAATAACGGAACGTCAGCTCATGGTAAGCACACAGGTGGTGAACAATTGTTTCCCTTCGTATTTTCACGTTTCAACGTTCGCATTTTTTTATATAGATGTTCGTCGGAACAGGGCTACCATGAAATTATTTTAAATGCAATTCAGTTTGTAGGTTTTTGACCGTTATTCTAAGTAACTGACGAAATCCCGATTTAGATTAGGTCCTAAACTCGAACGCATTAATAAAGCACTAACACTTACTAGACAAGCAGCCGTCTAGCACTTTTCTATTGTTAATGATGCGAAACAAAAGGTCGTAAGTAAGATAAGAGTCGGTCAAATAATATTTCCCGAACTATAGCCCCTAGGTGAGGCAAGAGAAATCGCTAATTGTGTTCTGTGATAAATTTTAGGTTTGATTCGTGTTTACATTAGTTACATTAGCTGGTTTTATATGCCATAGCGATGGCAATTACTTAAGAAGCTTACGGCTCACTGGCCGGAAAAGTGTATGGCCCATTTCTGAATGTTTTTTTTTTCATAATTTGACCATCAATTGTCGTAGTTGTACTGCAGGACGTTGACAAAAGTGCAAACGCCACCGAACATGTTTACTGCATCTTAAGAAGTACTGCACTTCTGGTTATACCTAATATTATAGAGTAGTAATATAATAATTTGGGTTTGATATTAATATCATTGAACTCAGCCTCGAATCATCCTCAATACACCGTCACCCAGATAAGTGGCCCGCCTAAAAAATTCGATGACCAATATGATGTTGACTGTAATTCGTCATACTTTCTCCGTCTAGTAGGTGTGATCTATGGTACAGGCCTTTATGAGCGGCCACTTACTTTGACTTTTAAATGTATGTGAGCTCTGCTAAGGCTCTTGTTAGAATGAGTGTAGCTTGTGTCAGTGTTGCAAAGGGTTTGTCCTAGCCTGTGTTTTACATAATCATTATTCACATACAAACGAGCACATAAAAAAATATCTTGGGAAATCCTTACACAAATCGACCTAGTCCCACGGTAAGCTCAATTAAGGCTTGTGATGTGGGTACCCGGCGACGCTATATATAATATATATATATATATAGATACTAATACATAGACATCCAAGACCAAGGAACAAATATTTGTGATAAATAAATACACAAATAATACCCTCGCCGGGATTCCAAGCAGGAACCTCCAGCTTCGTAGGCAGGGTCACTACCAACTAGGCTACGGAGGTTGACATAAATCATACTCATGGCAATTATTTTTCAGCTACGCAAAATCAATATTACCGTATTTTTTACTGATTTCGAAAAAGGATCGAGGAAGTTTTTTTCGAAAATTCGACAGGCTTTTTGTATTATTATGTTATTTCTGAGAATCGTCAAAGGATTAAAAAAATAATTGAAGGTTCTATAACACTGAGTTAGTCCCGTTGACACCAAGTCGGGGTCTGATGATGGGATATTGGAGAAATCGGTTGACGTCGGTTTTTAATTTGATGATTATAAATAAACTAGCGACCCGCCCCGGGTACTATACTTACATAACAACCTTCCTCTTGAATTACTCTACCTATTAAAAAAATTCTCATCAAAATCCGTTGCGTAAATAGTTTAAAGATTTAAGCATACAAAAGGACATAGGGATAGAAAAAGTGACTTTATTTTATACTATGTAGTGATGTAAATTAACAATTAACAAGTTGGCTTATACAATACTTTAAAATAAAACTATCTGGAACAAAATGAAAGATCTCTTTAACGATACCCCACACTAGGATTACAGCAAACTACAAATTCATCCCCACTTTACTACTATGCTGTGTATAACTAAGTACCTGACTTGATATAGGTACCTGTACCAAATTGCAAATTTCTAGTAGGTACTAACGGCCATTGAGGTATGTCGTGAACAGACAGACGAACAACCGCACATTGCTAAACTATAAGGATTCCAAGTTTAAGTTTGGAACCCTAAAAACTGATGATATAAATGTTTGTATCTCTAGTGAAAAGCACCCTTACAATTTTGTTGATTGTTAGGTCTCTTAGTATCTACAATATCTAAATCAATTAATATGTATAATTTTGCTTTGTGTTAGTATTTAGATACTAGTATATTATATTTACTACATATTTCAAGCAATGCTCAAGCAACTGTATATTTTCGCCAGCAAGCCATCAATTTATGCTAATTTGTAAATATGTATATGAAGCAAATATCTCTTTGCGTGCTTAATTAATATGATAATTAAGTTTACGAACGTTCCTTAGATGTTTGGGTGTCAATTTTGTGGTTTTGTTATATAAATTGATGTCGACATTCATCGTATTGATGAGATAATTTAATGAATATGCTTAGCTGATTAAATTATCTGTGGAATAACATTCCGCCACTCGTCGACTTAAAATATTTCAATACTCAATTTATACATAATTATATTTAAAACACACTCGTACTTCCCTTGCTTTGATTTGATTTTGTTCAGGGATTTTGATTGAAATCGTTATACATCTTTCAATAAGGGCAAGCAAGATCTCTTTTTTTTTAATAAATATCTTGGGACATCTTACACAAATCGACCTAGACCCACGGTAAGCTCAATTAAGGCTTGTGATGTGGGTACCAGGCGACGATATATATAATAGATAGATACATATAGATACTTAAATACATAGACATCCATGACCAAGGAACAAAATATTTGTGATAAATAAATACACAAAGAATGCCCTCGCCGGGATTCGAACCCGGAACCTCCAGCTTCGTAGGCAGGCTCACTATATACCAACTAGGCTACGGAGGCTGACAAATCAACTTTAGTATTACAATAAGGGCTTTTGTAAATCCCTGAATAAAATAGTCCGCTAGTTAAAATGATGAATATTCTTTTCTTAAATTATTTAGCTGGCAGATGCGGTCTCTAGTCTTGCGTCTACACAATTTGTGAGATTTTTTCAACGACTATTATTTCTAGAATTTAGCCCCCTGTTTTGTCTGTGGAAAACATATATATTTTTTATACTACGACGGTGGCAAACAAGCTTACGGCCCGCCTGATGGAAAGCAACTACCGCAGCCTATGGACGCCCGCAACTACAGATGTGTCATGTGCGCGTTGCCGACCCTTGAAAAAATTATAAACTTCTTTCTTGAAGGACCCCATACTGTACACCCTCGGGAAAACCTCTGAAGGGAGGTCATTCCATAGCCGAAGCGTACGTGGGAGGAAATTCCTCTGAAACCGAACCGTACGCAACTATTTACATTCTAGGGTATGCGGATGAACTCCCTGTCGATGGCTAAAGGTGCGGAGGTAGAAAGTAGCCGTAGCCAACAAGTCAAACAGTTCCTCAGAGCTCAACCCATTGTACAAGCGATAAAATACACACAAAGAGTCAAAGTCTCTCCTTAAATTTAAGAGATCCATACTTGTGCTGTTTTAAACCGTAATATTATTTAGAGCTATGATAGTATCACCTTTCCGTTTTAATATTAACTTTTTTATGTGAGTATTAGGGACCATTGAAAAACTGCAAAAGATGCCTAATCACAACGTTATATTCAAACGCTCATCAAATTCCTTTCATAATAAATTTCGCTGAAAAGAAATTGATGAGGTATGCCAATCTTTTTTTAATTATTTGGGAATGAAATAAATTGTAAGACAAAATTTGAACGAGGAAGTTAGAAGTGATATTTGGATTGTTTTATGGAACGAAATTTTGTGTGGGTGGCAAAATTCCTCTTTTGTTATATACTAGTCTTGATTAAAGAAAAGCTTTTTGGTCCAATTTTGTATATCTGCAATGATTATTTTGAATGTATTAAAATCGCGTAAATTGTTATAAAACAACTGCACTTATACATATAAATGTATAAGTGCAGTCTGTAGTGATTTTGTGTATTTTATCCAAACATCAGATTATATAGTTAGAATTTAGAAAACCTTAAGTTACTCGTACCTCAGATCTGTCTCTTACAAGCGAGCTAGATTAAAAGAAAATTTTTAGATAAAGGTAAATTAGCATTTATAAGGTTAATTATGAGTACCTATTTTGTAAACACAGGAGACAAATGTAAAATGTGTCACATATGTTGCAACAATAGTACATTTCGATACAAGTGCAAAAAAACTAGCGTGTGGTGAGAATACATTTGTTACTACCCCAACTCTTTCTGCGGGTGTCGTAAGAGTCGACTAAGTGTCACTGAATATTATTTGATAAAAGATTGATGATAATCAGCAGCGTCATCATAGTGGACACATTACTGCGATCGCCAATCCACTTGCCCAGCGTGGCGATTATGGGCATTTACCTCCTAATGTGTTTATATGCATAGTTCATAGGAGAGGACTACTTCCAGCAGTGGACTATCATAGGCTGATGATGATGATGATGATGATGAATTACTGAAACAAACAATTTATTCAATATAAAGTTTGAGGATAACTCAACATTACCAAAACGTGTGAGAACTACGAGATATTACGAGGGCTTAAAAAGTTTGATTAAAATTTCGAACTCCAAACGAAACATTGGATATCCTGTTTAGATGTTACTTTGAAAGTTGGAAAATTGAATAACGTTTTAATATATTTTAATGTGAGTAATATGATAATACCATTATAGGTTTAGGTGAGGAAAATACAATTAGGATTTTGTTCAAGAGGTATTGAAAGCTGAGCGTTTGTTGTACAATAGTTAAATTAAATATAGGTTTGGTCGTTCGTCACAAAAATCTGGACTTGAATCCGGCAGGGTGTTGAGTTTCGAGGTGATTTTTTTTACGTGTTTGTCGGACTGCCTACCTTTTCGTGATAGATTTGTGGATAAGATCTCGCCTTTCAAACGATGCCTGTTTGTTCGGACGTATGACCTTGTATTTAGGGGCCACAAATTTTCGAACTTCGGAGTTCGGGGCAGGCCAACGAATTATACTACGACAAGCACAAAAATCAAAACGAAGAGATGGATAATATTTTTCCTTCATCTTCATCCACTGTAGAACATAGGCCTCCCCCAAAGATTGCCATTGGATGTGGGTGGCGCAGGACCGGACTTTGTGGCAATCTTTGGGGGAGACCTATATTTTCCTTAATAATTTTAAATTTATTGTGCCGATCTTCAGTTGACTACCTTTTCAACCTCCTGAATTTCATCTAAAATAATTAAAAAGATCAGATATTAGTATTATTACTCATATTTTAACAAATAACGTCAGAGAACAGTTCTAAGGTATACATTTATACAAGCACGAATCAGGGACACAAGTATTTTCTCAATTATTCATACATATAAACCGACTGAAGGAACTCACTCTATTACATCATATATTCAAATGTGACTCTTTTATGTTAATTTAATAATTCAATCTCGGCTAAACGACACATATACATTCAAAATGTCGATTTGACGATGCACGTTGGCTCATTTCAATTTACCTCTTCAATTTGACTGGCAGTCTGACAGACTTCGTGCAATAAAATTATATAATTCTGAGCACATTCAAATACTTCAATTATGATATCAAGAGGAAAGACCCTGTCACGATGCGCTTGAAAAAGTAGGAAACAAATTGATATATAATATGAACATCGGAACATGCCTCTGAAGGTGCAGACCTGTCATGACTGTATCACATCATCACACATCATAATGGTTTTAGCCCTCTGCTGGACATATTATCTCCTTTTACCTGCGCATATTACAAGGTGATGACCATAATCGCCATGCTGGGCAAGCTGATGATTGGCAATTGCAGTAGTGTCTACCTTGTATAACACTGTCCGCTAAAAAAATAATTGGCCGGTGACATTTCATTCCTTTAATTGACTCAAGCATCCACAGGAAGAGTTGTAGTGGTGACTAACGTATTATTAAGCACACGGTTGTTTTGTGCGTTAAATTGCAGCCGCATTACACGCATGAGATCAACGCAATGTGTTTGCGTCTGCATTATGGTTAAAAAACTGCAAAAATCAAACGCGTGCCTCTAACGCTGCGATTAACACAAATAGAACCGCGCGCTTTTAAGCAGTAAATTACTGCCGTCGCCACACAGTATATTCAATGTTTCTGAATGTGGTCTCGGAAGAACTTATAAATGCATGAGAATTTTATGGGGATTTAAAGCTTCCGATTTAACATGCGCCTGCAATTTGTCTGTTTATTTAACGCAGACATTTTATTATTCCATAAAAAAGCCTACCTGCCTGTTCCTTTTTATATTTTTGTAATCTTTTGTCTTGTTTGGGCTGCAAATGATGTGACATTAAGTCTGTGTTTTGTGTATCCTCAATGAAAAACAAACTGTACCTATTCCAAATAGGGATGATGACTGTAGTTAAAGTAAATTATTTCACATTCTGCACGACATAATACCCGAAGAAGTTATTACTAAAATATAGATTGCATTATTTTTTGTACAGAACTAGAAGTTCTGTATATTTTATATATTGGAAAGAAGTTAAAAAAAATTGGCAGTAAAAAAACGTGACGACATTTCATATAAAGTTCAATAGTGGCGATTGGCGATAGTTTTGACAGTTAGAAAAAAGATATTGACTTGACTCCAGTCATCATGCCTATAATCAGCAAAGCCTAAAATTGTCATATCAACCGAAAAACGGCCACTGCGAGATTGGCCTCCGGTAATGATTGTCATAATGACCAGTCTTGTGCCATCATTATATTATGTAAGTTGATGTAGTAGATATAATGTATAATATTGTAATGTAATTGTAATCAATAATTAAAATATGTAAACTTAAATGATAATAAGAATTGATAATTTAATTTAATATTTAGGTTAAGGAAATTTCAAACACAATGTATTTATTGTTTTATATGAATAAACTAAATTGAATTGAATTGAATTGAAATCCAGTGGGCTCCTGCGACCTTCACGTGGACATCAGTCCAACTTGTGGTGGGCTTACTTACGCTGCGCCTTCCAGTACACAGTCGCCACTCAAGAACCTTTCCGCTCCAACGGCCATCAGTTCCACGTACAATGTAAAATTAAATAAATAAATCAAGAAGACAGGAAGTTTTGCAAGTAGCACAAAAGCTGAATAATAGCGGCCATTATACAGCCTCTATAACTCAAAAATACAAAAGTTATACTAGTGGTTGTGTAACTGTACCTAATTCAGCTTAATGGCTACTTGCGTTCTAGATGGTGTCACTAATGTCTCTTAGACCACTGATATTTTGTTCTAAAGACTGGAATTAAATATATGACACCGCGAATTAAATCTTATCAAAGCAGCTTGAAACGAAACAATAAACATTAAGGTACCAATATGATATGGAAAGAGGAGCTGGCTAAACCAAGAAATTCACATTTTTTAAATATTAATATCGTATTTATTAAATTCCATTTCATAACCAATAAAGACTGCACATTATAGACAGCCAGAATGTCAACAAAGTAGAAGTTACCCGAATATCTCTTCGAGGACTGATATGCTAAACATATTCACGGTATTTACGGATACCGCAGTTTGAGGTCTAGCGGTTAGGACCATCAACGAATACAATCTTGTAATACTTATACTAATCTTTCTTGTTCGTTCCTTCTTTGTAGTTTCATTTTAGTCAGTCTAGCTTTCGTGTCTCATCGGAAATCTCATAAAATTCCGACTCGGTGTAATTCCTTTAGTATTTCCCTGGACGTCTCAGTTCAATTAAGCTAACGAAATTATACAATTAGCCTTTAGGAGCGTTTCTGTGTAGTACTTTAAACGTTTCAGAATAAAGTCATAGTAACAGGAGAAATGATAGTTTCATTTATGAAACTCCAGACGGAAGCCTAGATATACATAGTAGCATAGTTACCTTTTCAACAAAAGTTTTAGGCCTGTTGACTGTATGTTGAATGTAGACCGCGTGCGTCTGAAGTATGTTTCTATGTTGTTCCATAGTTGAGTAATAATGACTACAGTTATGCAGAAAACGAGCAATTTTGATTTTTCGACAATGCAGAAAGCGACCACATTCAACCCGTTAAAGCTTAAGTGCATAACTATGGTCGTATTGACCTCCCTCATTGTCATTATTTCTTTTCAAATGCTCCCTCCAGTCAATATCACAGACGGGAGACTATAGCCGTGTCATGAGTTGGCAATTATTGGTTGCGTTAGGTTTTACTCGATACGTAAAGCAGACCTTTGCGCCAATAAATAAGTGCGAGCGCGATAGAGTCCTTTACGTATCGAGTAAAACCTAACGAAACCGATACTCGAAAACTCATGTTAGGTACGCCAGCTACTGGTCCCACCATCTTCACCGACTTCAATGGGAGCAAACGGGTGTGGTGCCTGATTTGTCCGACAGGTTAACCAGGTTTATATGCATTTCCATTTTAGTTTTGTCTTAGTTCAAGCTACACCCATTCTCCCAGTTTTTTAGTGATCGGTGTTAGAGGTTTAATGTTTGTCACCTCTTTGTTAATCCTGGCCGATAGCGCATTCAAAAGTAACTGACAATGTCGCTTTGAAATTCTGTATTCCTTGTTTTTCTTGTGCAAATAAATCTCTGCTTTTTACAAATATTATGTTTAAATTAATATTATATTAATCGGTCCTAACGTATTCAATATATCCGAATAAATTAACACGTATAAATATTATTAAAACTGCTCACAAAGTTTGACTATATGGCACTACTGTTTCTAAAACAGTACATTACGATAAAAGTCCGAAAAAAATGAATTTTGAAACGAGTGGAGATAAATCAACACGAGTTAAGAATTTCGTTTTCGCACGTGTATCGTACGACGATTTTCAGTACATATGGCTCTCCGAAGATTTCGACCTGACGGAAATGAACCACTAGCGCGTAAAAAAAGCGTCACCGGTACTGAAAAAATATTTAAATCTTCTATTTAAGTAAAGAACCATATCATTAGACCATTACCCGTTGAAGGTACTGTAATAAATGTAAACAAAATCTACCTTCAAACAGTTTCATAATCCAGTTGAGGGTAGATGAAACGATAACACCATCAAATAAAGTAGGTTAATGTCAGATCGTTCAGTATAGATCCATTTGGTTTTGTATTTGGTCTGTTAACCGATGAATGATGTAACCACCTAAAAATGTACAAATTATTTGTTTACGTTTATTTAAAAACCAAACTAGTGATCTCAACTTATCGTTAATTTGCTTGTACCCACATTATATAAACAAAATCAAATATCTGATAATGAGGTAATTATGGAGAACTTGGAGAACCCATGTTGAACTTATAACTTCTAAGCGTATAAATTCACACGATGATACCCAAACTGATACGGACCGCTTAACGGAGAACTTTATCACAAGGGAATACCGCTTCAATTCTAATACTGAGATTTCGCCAGTTATTCTCTCGAAGTTCACGTAACCGAAGATTAGATAGTAATATGAAACTTAACGTGAGATTGCTATTTACCGAGCTACTATGCTTATTAAGAGCGTGAAGCTAATCGCTGAGATTAATGTAAGTTTTACCGTACGCATGTAAGTAACCAACATTTTGGGGTTTTAGGCCGCCTCTGCAATAACTGTCGGTTTTCGTAGCCTAGTTGGTAGTGAAATCTTATTTTCCGTAACACAAAGTGTGCCCAAGCTTCTTAGAATTTCCGTCAAAAATATAAGTAAAATTTTAGTGGTCTCTTTCTAGCTTTCATCTATTTTTAATGTACCTAATTCGAATTTTGATGCCTAAAGCCAGGCGTATCGCATCGTATTTCTTCCACTGATATTTATTACGATACGTACGGTGCGGAACAGTGGACGCACTTGTATGACTTTCTATACAAAGAATACTAAATGCGATGCGTCCGATGCGTACGATTCGGGTCTGTGGACGCCTAGCTTTAAGAGAAAAAAATGGTGGTAGTGGTTGCCTGCCGCAAGAAATAAAATTTGAAGGTGGTAAAGGTAATAAATAAGTCATTGCAGAATAATGTCGTAGATTATTGATTCAGCATGGGCAGCAGTTGGCATTTGACCTAGTTGTCACCAAGCTGGCAATTTGAGGAAATTTCACTTACAAATGTGCCGGCCCATGCCATCGCCTTTCTGTTTTGCTTTGATTTGCTAGCGAATGTCAGCTTTTTAATCAAGAAACTACATTGTCATGATTTTATTGCGTGGTTTTTGAATTTGTAAAGCATTAACATTCTACTAAATGAAAGTTTAAATTACGTAAACTGTTTTTACTTAGGAAAGGCTTATTGTGAAATAAAGGAGCTGTATTTGATGCTGCAAAAATATTACGCATTTTGTGTAAACTAGTTTTGTCGTGTTGTTGTTTGAAAACATACAAATATATTTACAAAGTAAAAACATACGGCAAGGACGTACTTGTAGGGAGATTTTTGTATGAATGTCCCATGATATTCATAATTTTTCTCAATTTTGAAATGAAATGTTTACATGACAAAATCAATCAAAGAAGTACGTAGTTTCGGGTTCTACGAGCGAACAATGATTTAAAAAAAGGAATTTCATACAAAATGTCAGGCCTTAGCCTGCAAAGCACTTTTCTTTGATTTTTAAACGTCAAAGTATGTGACAGATTTGAATACATGAACATGAAACTAATAATGAACATGAAAAAAAACTAACATTTCTTTTTTTATTTCATTACAAGTTTGAGAAATAATTTGTATTTATGGTTGGTGATTATGATTGTAGCCCGACTATATTTATTTAATCTTCGCATGCATGATAATTGCAAAATGAATTTAATGCCATCGTTTCATGGCTGTTGATGCCATTTGTGTAGGTATATTATTTAATTTCTTTGAAATATTTTATATTAGGAAATAAATAAATTTAATCTAATCGAATCTAATGAGAGCAGCCACAACGCTGTTTATAAAACGATGACCGTCCAGAATCGGAGTGACGTGCTGTCACCGTTTTTTACGGCTTAAGCGTCACTTTTTTATCGCATGCTATCCACAACACCACACAAAGGCTGACGTAGGATATTTTATTACAACCAGTAAATACCCCTATGGTGTCGAGACATGGATGTTCATGATTGAGGTTTTGCTTATGCAACCCGAATTTTAAAGAGCCATGGAGCGGGCCATGCTCGGTATAAAGCTAAAATATTGAGTTAGGAACACTGCATGCGATTCGATGTCGCACCCGCGTAGGACATCGGGGATACCGTGTCCAAACTCGGGCGGGACATATTCCTAGACTTCTAGGCAAAAAGTTGGATATCCTTCCGACGAAATCTATGGGTCGCTTCTATGGGTCATTTGCAGAAAAAGTGTACCTTTTAATGTCACGAAAATAAGTATGTAACTTGAGATATCTCAGTTTAGTTACTCCCATACTAAAAGTATGAAAAATTCTGTAACAAAATTAAGATTTTTTTATCAGTTTCGTTACATTTCGTTTCATACATTTAGTATGAGAGTAACTAAACTGAGTAATCTCAATTTTCATACTTGTTTTCGTGACATTAGGGACAATTTTTTTTGTTTCGTAACTGATAAGTACCATGATCGCAAAAAAATTAAAAGGTACACTTTTTCTGCAAATTACCCCTATGTAAGATCGGGACAGGACCGCGACCAATGGTATTACGTGAAGACGTGTCGTGCTTGTCCTCAGTAGCGGGTGTTTGTTGACTATGATGATGAATACACAAAAAGAACGAGACCTGACTTAACAAAATAAAGCAATCAACTCTAATAACTAATCATTATCATCATCATTTCAGCCATAAGACGTCCACTGCTGAACATTGGCATCCCCTTTGGACCTTCATATACAGGGTGTGGCCTGTAATAGGAGCAAAAAATGAAACGGTACAGTAATAACCCAATAAATAGTCATAATAAATAGTTAAAACTTAAAAAAAAATTTTTTTTTGCAAAAAAAAAAAACCTTTTTTTATGTAGTTTTACTGCAGTCGACTTATACCAAAAAAGTTAAATCGATGTAATAAAAAAAAAAATTTTTTTTGCTAAACCAGTTAAAAAACCATGAGTTCAAAAAAAAAACTTTTTAGCTCATTTAGTTTTATGTCCACTGAACTACCAATATGTTTAATCATTAATAAGGTACAATGTTGTGATACCTAGATACATCACTCATAGGTCGTAACTTTAACATACTGTTTCTCCTTAATGGATAACTTTAAACACTGGGACCTTTTGCGAATAACTAGAGGCGGTCAGAAGAGTCTTCCATTTGATTGTTTGCTCCTGTTACAGGCCACACCCTGTATACCGGTACTTCATAAGAACGTCTGTCCATCTTGTGAGCATTTTTGACCCCATCAGCCATCTGCAATGTGGATTGCCACTTCAGCTTATTTATCCGGAGGGCTATGTTTGTGACTTTTGTTCGTTGACGGATCTCGTAGAAAAATCCCGAGCTGAACTATCTCCATAACCCCTCCTCTCTCCATAAACCTCTTCATAACTAAACGAAAACTAAATTTATATTCACTTATGTCAAGCGTGACGCAGCGTGTATTCCGCATTTGGGTCATTTTTTTAAAAATATGTCTGCAGTCTTGTTCATCTGTCCTATACAAAATGTATGAAAAAGACAGAGGAATAAAACGTAACCGCAGACATATTTTCCAAGAATTACCCATTTACACGATTCGAAACACGAAAACAGACAAACAAAAACTAAATAGATATTCTCTTATGTCAAGCGTGACGCAGCGTGTATTCGGCAATTTCGGCATTTAGGTCATTCTTTGGAAATATGTCTGCGGTCTTATTCATCTGTCCTTTACAAAATGTATGAAAAAGACAAAGGGATAAAACGCAACCGCAGACATATTTTCTAAGAATTACCGATTCGATACATGTCTACTCGAAGTATCGGTCTGCCTTTCCCGTAGCTAACACAACAGACCAATGATACCTAAATAACTAAGACACGAAATCGTGCCTCTCGAGAATTCTATCTTACTTTCCTGTAACTCAATTGACTATCTCCATTATATCTCAATTTGTATTACCGAACTAGGTACTAATTCCTCTTTAGGTTTCGTGTTTCGTGAGGAGTGTCCATACCATGATGGCGGCGTGAGTAGAGTTACGAGTATGTATTGACTGCGTAATTTGCTTCTATTTTATCCCTCTCGCTCGCAGCAAAAGGTTCGCAAGTATGAACAAAAAGTAAATTATATTAAAATATTATCACGTAGATAGTAGGTACGTTAACGCTTGGAACGCTGCAATCGCAAATTTGCTGGTCAATTAATGACTTTAGCTATTTTAAATTGTGGTCCAAATGTAACAGATCAGATCACAGTCACTCGGCACTCCAGAGGGTAAGTCGATGATTGCTTAACATGTTTCGACCCATTAAGAGTGACCGCCGAGTGACAGATCTATCACAAGTCATTAGGACTACAATTTAAAATAATTAAAGTCATTAAAGGTCGACACATGCCGAGCAATCATCGACTTAAATTACATGAGTAACCCGGTCCGATAATATTTTAATTTAATTTACTTTTCCTTAAACTCTCACGTTAGTTATAATTCTAGAAAGTAAATTACGCAAACGTTCACGTTTTTCACGCAGCCAGTTCACGAGGGACATGGCACGGTCAGCTCTTAAAAATATGCTAGCGATTTTGATCCTTACACGCTGGAAATAAACCCCAAGCTGTATACATATTATTAGGCGCCACTGCAAATTTTCGTGACTGCCGCTCCCTAGCCGATCGATGTAAGCCTTACTCGTGGACATTACCTAATTTTTATGTGGGAAGGGACCTCAATCTTAGTTTTAAGAGATCTCTGACCCTTTTAGGGGCTTCATTTTTATATCTTCGCGTGCCACGTAACTCAGGAACTGCTTTCGTATGGATACGTATAGGTACCTAACTGTGCGGCTAGCTCTAAAAAATTTAATGATTTCTATTCTTATGTCTTCAAGATGAATTCTGAAGTGTATATTTATTATTAGACGTGTCTGTAAACTATCTTCTTACCCCCCTTATTCATAACCGTCTGCTAGCTTAACAAGCCCCTAAGTATTGTTTGTCCATTTTGCTCTTATGGACACACTGTTAAGACCGAAAGAATGAATAACGGGGTAAGTCTTTTGAGGAAAAACTATTCTATATCTGTGCCCGGTCTCGTATCGTACCAAGGTTGATCTTGACTGTTTTAAATTTAGAACTTAGCAGAACATACTGCAGGCCTAGGCAAGATGCCATAGATGCAATTGCAGATGCAAATCTTTAGGATCATGAGGCCCCAGCGTACGCAAATTGTTTGCCGAGATCGCGAAACGTCTGATTGACGTAACTAAAGACCAAAGAGCTGGCGACTTGAATGACAGATTCGAACGAAAAATCACGTGAACCTTTCCATTTTCCATACATTATAGTGGCCCCATGAACCTAAAGTTTCTACGCTAAATAGTACAAAATCGTACTCTTTGCCGAGGCCCTTATATTTATTACGTTTTAAAAATTCGGCATTTTCAGCCGCAGCGGCCGCCTTAACCGTAGTTCGTTGAAGATGGGACGGTGCCAGGGTGTCTATGCAAGTAGCATCCCACACCAAAATCCGTCCCAAGCTCCAAGGAACCAAAGACACACCATCAGGTCTCTTACCATCATCTCTAATAATACCAGTAGGCTCAAGATTAGGTTAGGTTGGAACATGAATGACATGATTTTATGCAAATGATAGGCCTGCGTAATGTTATATACAGTTGGGTGAAATGAAATTCTGCGCTATGTTAATTGGGAAGAGATAAAATTACTTTCAGCTTCGCTCGGTAAGGTATCGTAGCTTTCTCTTATTGTCACATTTTTGATTAATGTGAGAAATACAGTGCAGGCTGAACTGCGTAAAAGTGCGTACTGATGACCACCCCCCTTCCGGTCGAAGTCGCAAAACTATGGGACGCAATTTTTCGTCACTCTGTGGTAGAGACAGATAATATATGTTACCTTTCATAATGTCAGATATTATTATTTCCGGTGAGTGTACTCGTAAACATTTCCACCATTGTATCAAATGCATTAAGCAAATGTAAGTACTTTTTGTAAAATGGTAGTTACGAAGTTGAAGAGCAAAGTGTCGGCAAATGCTCTGCAAACTTTATGCAAAGCCAAGTTTGTACGGAGTTTGCCCTCATACGTAACAACAGCGCAATAGCCGAGTTGTTTCTGAGTTTTTTATACATTTACATATGAACGCGTAATGCGAAGTTTAATGAGCAGCTATATATCGCAAACAAAACAATCAATCATAATGATAATGATAATGACGAATCAAAAAACTTGTTCCGAAATCATTTTTGATACAACCTGAGATCCTTATCTAATTAATGGTGTCTAAAAAAAAAAACTTTCGCCTTGTATTGCAAGTACCAAGCGTTTGAGCCTTAGATCGATTTTTGTAAAGTAATGCCATGAATATGAAATGACAATGAACTATTAGTACCTATTTCAGAAGTTGAGATGAATTAACTTATTCGAAGAATCGTATTATTCTACAAAGAAGCATTTTCAATGGTAGAAGCTTTAATTGAACGTTTAAAGGGCAGGAAATGAGATCGCGAAAGACAGGCTCTTATTTAGTATCAGTACGTCTATTTCAAATACATAGGTTCGTCGACATACCTATAATATTTATACGTAAATATTTAGTGTTTGAGATGTAAGTATTCCTGTATAAAAAAAAGTTTCAAAATTATTAGGTCGTTTATGTTTATTGAAGTAAAAAATCACGTGTGTAGGTGTTTACGATAATGTTATGGTATCATGTGTATTTACCTATATCACTAACTTACATTGATGAATTTAGTCATCGTTATCAACGTGCGGTTTTGGTGGCAAAGTATGGTTGACAGAAAAATCAAATACACAGCTATTTTGTCAATTATTAAAATTTCAGAAATTATAGTCATTTTAATCATAATAATTCATTACCTATACATATTTTAATAACTTATTCAAATTACACTAATCAAACGAGTAAACGACTAAAATATATTAAACAGATTCGGCTGTCAAACGTTCACGTCAAATTGAAAAATCCATTATACAACACTGATCTTAATCCACTTGAATATTCATTTTACTTAAAATAAAGACTTCGCAAAATGTCATTTAAGGTACTATTTTGTGTCATAAATTAATGACATTAGATTTTTTCTTTATTAAAGTAGGATATAGTTTGTATGTATCCTAAGGAGAGTACTATTTTTACTGAGATTACGAGTAATAGAACAAAATCGCATTTTCACATTTGTTACTTTTTCTGTCAACCATAGCCATTACCATGGAAAGTGCACATTGATAACGATCACTATGATGATATAACTTAATTTTTAAATCATTCATACAAATGTATGAAATAGTTTTATTTTCATTGTTTACTATTTCTACTGAGCTACCTGAACTAATTCAGAATAATTATCAGCTATTTATAAACACTTTTAAAGCTTAATCGGTGTAAACGTCCCTGCTCCCTCGACATGTCTGTTTGCTCAAAACAGTGTCGTTTCTAATTTACCAAAAACTCAATTAAACTTTAAATTGCTTCTCACTCTCGGATGTTATAAGCGACTAATGGTGTCGCAAAGATTTCAATATTAGGCACAGGTCTCACCAACAGCGAGTTAGCGATTGAGAGCTCGACGGCGACATTTTGTAGTTCACAGCTGAGCTAACTAGTAGCTAAAATACTAGCTGAGCGAGTAGCGAGTCTTTTCTTAACACGGTGCACGGAAGCGATTATCTTTTTGTTCGTTTTTATCGCCGAGCTATCAATCGCTATTTCGCTTTTGGTGAGATCAGTGTTTTTAGGCCTTAGTCTCGCATTTTGATGAGAGGCGACTAAATTATGTTACATAACATTATAAAACTTGTTCTTCAAAAATATTATCAAAAAAAATTGGATCCTTTTTACTTAACATGTTAAGAGCCTGTTCACACTAGCGATTCACTTGGGCGATTATAAAGCGACTTCTATACTAAAATTGCAGACTAATTTAAGCCTTAATTGTTTTAAACTGAATTGGGCTGCCTCCCTGCTATTGGGCGGAACGCCTCGCTCGAAACCTCGGGAATATAATACATGTAAGTCTACCCGATTATGTCCCGATTAAGATAATAATATGAAATCGGAAGTATATTTATAATTGTCATATTTATATTGTATGCTAATTTCATCTGACTTCAAATTTAAATACGAAATACCTATCCTTATACGAAATATATATAAATATTTTTGCGCCCTATCATTTCGACGTCCATATTTGTTCAATATTTAATAAGGGTAATTTTATTAGTATTCCCAATCCCGGCGAATGTGTAGAATATTCCAAGTATGCTCTGATATTAATTTACCATCCTCGTTGGGATTGTATAGATTACATTCATAGTTTCTAGCAGATATGCTACACGATGATGACACACTGGTTTAAATTTCTTCAATAGATCTTCAATAGATTTATGAAACAGAGAATCTTTACCCATCGCTTGTTCCGAATTTAAATTGCTCTCTCAATTAATTTCAATATTCAAGAACTAATTCAGAACTAATTGAGATAGAAATACTCGTATATACGCATGATTCGCCTCTAGATACGGTAGGATTTTTTTTTATTTGAGCCTATTTTGCTGTACGTCGATCGCCCCCCTGTTATCACTAGCACTTGTTAAATACTCGTCTTGCACAGGCTCCGACACTGATGTTTATAGTAGAGGGGGATGAATAGAAAGTAAAAAAATACGTAACGGTAGCGGCACAAACTACTCCTACAGAAAAAAACTAAACAATAGTACATTTCCTAACTAGTGCGGGAAAACTTTTTTTCGGCGAGGGTGAAAGTTGGAGCCCGAGTGAAACGAGGGCGACAATCACCCGAGTTAAAAAAAAGTTTTTGCACGTGTAAGGGACGATTTTTTTCATAACAAGTGCGTCAAAAAGAGAAATTACCGCGCGCGAAGCGTGCGCAAAGTTCGTTTTTGCGCACTAATTAGGAAAAAATATTTATTCCTGTAAAATGTGAATTCGACGATGAATTGTGTAGTTATGTACATTTGAGACCTGCAAAGTAGGATACTTTTTGTCGGGCTTACAAGCATGAGGAAAACTGATAGAAGAAGGATGTTAGTAAACTAAGTAAGTACATAGCATAATAAATAAGTAATTATGTAACGATTAGGTATGGAAATACTTGCACGAAATATATAAACTACTTTGCTTTACTCAATTTGATGCAACTATTAAATAAATTTGATTTAACACATGTTTTTTTTCGGTGCTACGCAAAATATAAAATATATTGTATTCGGAGTAGCATATCTGTTTTAACAGTTAGTAATCTGTACTTATAGTACGTGCTTTATTAGAGAACTATTCGGAACACGCCAAACAAGCCCTCGGCATTGTAATCGAGAGTATGGGATAATTTCAACCCTACTTTACGAAATAGTCTGGCTGGATTTAACATTTTATGTACCTACTCAACGCTTTGTCATCTAAATTTAAACCACGTTTTAAGTAAGTCATAACAATAAATAGTTACAGTCAAGTGTAAAAATATGTATCGAAACAATCCTCTTACAAATATGTTACGTCTTTCTTATTACAGAGAATTAAAGTGTACTGGGACATATTTTTGAGCATTTTTATATACACCTTATTTTGCATTGGACTGTACATTGCTATCATATTGTGTTCTAGGAAAAATAGTATAAAAATATTGGAATATAGTTTTAGCTTTCTACCGGCCGTCAATGTAAATTTTATTGCGATATTTTCATAAATTTTTAGTATTAATTTAAAAAATGTTTATCGTTGTTAATAAACCTAATTTTGACGATTTATCGCACTAAATATTATTTTACGATGATAACATATCACCATAATAAATATCGATTTCTAAAAAATGTCCTTATGCCTTATTGGCCAGACTTACCCCCTTATTCATAAACGTCTGTTAACTTAACAATCCGCCAATAATTGTTTGTTCCTTTCGGTCTTGACAATGTGTTCATAAGAGCAAAAGGGACAAACAATTATTAGCGGCTTTTTAAGTTATCAGACGTTTATGAATAATAGGGTTAGTCGCTGCCCTGTCTTCTGGTCATCGGAAGTGTCGATGAGGCGACGCGAGATCTCGTCGACAAGGGCCTTCGCACTAGGTCCCCATGGCTGGAAAGTTTCTACTCCAAAGGGCGCAAATACACCGTTACCTATAAGTTGTCTCGGAATATTAAAATATTTAGAATCCTCACCTTGAACCATTAATCGAGGGCATCAGCACTAATATGTATGTAATTACATTTTTGATTACATCGGTCACACATCTTATGGCGAGATTACTTTAACTTAATTAAAGCTAACGTAGGTACTTTCACAAAACAATTAAAAAGCCGCTCATCAACTCGGTGACCCTTAAACTCATCAAGTCTGCTCATAAAATCAACCGGATGCGGATTCTGGCTTTAAGATCTCTATTCGATTTTGTTTTTGATATGACATTAACTAACTCTTTTCTTTTTTAATCACCTGCAGGCCTAGCCAAGATGCCATTCTGCAATCGTACATGATAAGCGATAAGTCACGTGACCATAATAATGTACGGAAATGGTCATATCGTCAGTTGTAATATGAATTAATGTAACCACCAAATGACGACTTTTCAGAAGGGCCAAAAAACGAAATGGACATTTATAAAGTATGTTGTATCTTTTTAGTTAATTATCCTATTGAAATGATGTTTATCTTGTTTGTTTTATTTTTGGGTGGTCTATTTGATAGACAGTTACTAATTGCGACCACACTTATAGTTCAGGAAATGGCTGGTGCTTACGTTAAATATTTTCAAAAAAATTTGGAGATACGTTAACAAATCAATGAAAATCATCAAAAGTGGATTTCGGAATTTAGTGTAACTCACAAATTGAAACCGAATTGCTTATGAGCCATACAATGCAGACGGCGCTTACAGCAGTGACGTTTATAAAAATATGGTGAGTACATTAGGAAAGACATGTTTTGTACTCACAAATTCGTACTTACGTTAAAATATTCTCTGTGATTTTTGGAAACCTTTACATACGTTAATAAAAAACGTAGAAACCTAATAAAATGGCAAAGTTTTTGTTAACGTATTCGACATTTTTTTCTAGATAACAATATTTTATATACACCGTTCGAGAGAGCAGGAAATTTGCAGTCGAACGGTATACTTAACTCAATTTCGTCATTTTGGTGGTTACATTAATTCATATTACAATCGACGATATGTGCAGGGCCCGTAACTTTCATGCCGATGACATCAATTTGACGTCACGCTCCATCTAGGGTGATCCAAAATAGTTTTATTGATAATTATTTATCATTACTAGTCGTCAATCATTTTAATCATGTACAAATAACTCCAAAAGTAGTATATTTACACGTGAAATTAATAATACTTACTTGATACGTAAAACGTAAATAAAATTATTTGATTTGTTTTTGTACATACATTTTATTAAATGATATTGTTAACACATTTCAATAATTACGTAGAAAACAGAATTGCTCTTTAACGTAAAGCGCGTATCGAGTAGGTATTATTTATTTCACGAGTAAATAAACTACTTTTGAAGTCATTGGTACATGATTAAAATGATTGACGACTAATGATTAATAATTAACAATAAAACTGTAAATAAATAAATTGATGTCATCGGCATGAAAATTACGGGCCCTGCTTATCGCTTATACGATACAATTGCATAATGCCATGTTGGCTAAGCCTGCTGTTAACGACATACTGTCAACTGATTGTCCTGCCGTTTCGAGCATGGCGTGCGTAACATCACATCATGCCTGAAATGCCAAGAAAATTATTAATAGTAAGTTTACGCGATTAAATCCCAGTTTTTATTAAAATATGGCATTGACACTGGTGTTCGCTTACATTACTATATACCTATGCAAGCAAGTGCACTAATATTCTTACAATGCATCTTAGAATAGAATCATGGTTAAAATATGTTCATATTTCAGAACGTATGTCGAAATCGTTACCATGTTTTTGGATCCGACCATAATACAACTATGATCCATAGCTTTAGCTTTTAATTAAAGGTAAATGACTAACTTTCGCGAAACAACGAAAACGATCGCGATTTTTGTTTCCATCAAGCTCAACTATGTACATTTTTTACAATCGACCCTTCTATACTCCAATCGGCCCTCTAGTAGCGTAAAAAAGTCATCTTAAGACCTATTCTTACCTTATCTGTCTCCAAACGATAATGCAAATGAAAAAGGGGGGCAACTTAATCTAAAATAGCGAAGCTGGAGTACCTAATTGAATAATTTTGTTACGAGAATGGAATTACCGAAGGTCGGGTAACCCTTTTACGGCATTAAGTAATTCCACCACGGGTGCCCGCAAGTATGGCGGAATTGGTTGAAGTTGGAGGCGTAAGCATTTTTTGCCGATTCCCATTTGATGTTTATAGGGTTATTTGAGGACTTAATTTAAATTAGTATGAGGATTTCAGAGAATTTTAACCGTTGGAAAGAAATTGAATTAATTATAAAATATACTTATTGAATGAAATGTTTAATGTCATATTTAAATATAAATTATGTGTTACTGTTTGATCTCAACCAATTTTTTTAAGACGAATGCAAGTCTCATTTATTTTAGCGTGTAACAATTTGATTGGAGGCAAATAACAGGTTTATGTAATGGTAAGGTAATTACATGCAATGCAATCATTAGAGACCTACACATCTTTATTGTTTACTTTAGTCCCTTTAATTAAAAGCTTAGAACAATAAAACAAAATGTTATATGTATTACATGTCGAATTACTCCAATTTTTTTTAATATATATTATGTAGCCTGTTGAGTGTCCCGCTGCTGGGCTAAGGCCTCCCCTAAGGATTTCCACTCAACCCGGTCGTGAGCAATCTGTGGCCAGTCGTTAAGAAATGCGTCCAGGGTGCTTAGCCAAGTTGCCAATCGCTAGCGCTTGGTAGCGTATCGTAGTTTTCCCTCTCTGTCACTCTTTCATGTTAGTGCGACAAAGACGGTTGGCTACCTTTCGCTTACGACTGACGATTTAGCGCCAGCGATTGGCAACTTGGCTAAGCACCCTGGTCGTCCCGCCACCTACGGCTAGGCCTGCCACGTCCACGTCGCCCTTGCGGCCTTTACTCCTCGGCTAGAATTGCTTTTTGTATATTTCATTATTTCTTTTTTTTTATGAGATTTGCACAATTCATTATCATCGTCAGACTAACATCTCCTATTTACTATGCAATTATGCATGCATTAGGAAATAAATGCCCATAATCGCCTCGCTGGGCAAGCGGCATGGCGATCGCAATTGTGTCTGTACTATGACAATGCTATGTATTTTTATTATTAGGTCATTTTGCACCTGAACTAATTTATTAAATCATGTTCACTTTCAAATATTAGACATGTTTTTGTATTTAGATGAGCGAGCGTTTCATGATTTGTTATTTTTCAGTGAATTGGACATGATATATGTATAATTAGGTAAGTAGTTACAGTTTTAAAACAAACGAGTCAAACAACACATAATTAGTGGGTATGTTACAGGTATGTATTATGCTGCTGTCTTAGCACATCTTGTTTCTGTCAGAAACTCGCACTTACTCGTCTATTTTCGATCGACTTGCTGTCAAACACAAGATAATAGCCCTGCTGTGGTTATGTAACTATGTATGTGAGTATGTGTGTAATGTATCATGTTTACTAACTCTCTTCTTAACATGCCTTCCGGACGCTTCTTTTAACGAACACGCACATTTATAACCAAACCAAATAACATTCGTACAATTTTCGAAGCGTATAATACGCTTGTAAAGCTAAAATATAATAATTATATTTTAGTTTTCTCTAATAAATTGCATTTCGTGTCAATTTCACGTTTACATCATTTAAATGTAAACATAACAGGTACCTTCAATCAACATTTTGATCGCGAACCTATGCGATTTGTATACTGGGTATATATTATAATTATATAATCATTTATATGTAACTGTCCCGTATATTTTGAGGGTGCCTATGATAAATTTATCCTTTTAAAGAAATGTAAACATATTTTCAAAATCAGATCTGACCAATTAGTAACGTACACTAGGCAGTACCTACTTACAGACATACAAGTAACAATGACATCATTATGACGATTAGTGAGGTACTTTCATTAATATACATACATTTTGTTGTATTACATGAAACAAACTTATATAATTTTATTTTCATCGGTTACCGCGAGGATTACACATGAAATAAAACTATGAGTGGCCCGCAGACCACGAACCCTGTAAAATGTTCGAAACGTCGGGATAAAGTTAAATTTAATTAATATAGGTACGTGAGTTTATCCGTTTTCATAGTTTTACTTTATAATTTAATAAAGAAATAAATGAAATCAGTTTATATAGATCAGATAATCGTCATTAATAAAATAAACGCTCATGCATGTTGAACACACACTGTATCTCTTCTCAAGCCTTGCTTGATATCGAAGCCTCCAATAAGCTGGAAATTAACTTTTAGACAGAATCACTAGACTTTAAAGCCTGTCTACGGCAGAAATGTTATTATTTTGTATCGGCCAAATCCGCTTCAGAATTTAGGCTTTGCCGTTGACAGTGTGAAATTGGAATTGTGTTTCGTTTACTCCGGTAGAAATACGTAAAACTAGATCATGGTTGAATGGGTAAAATATGAAGGTATAGAAAAAACGGAATCTACTGTTTCAATATTTCCGTACCTAGGGGCGCAATATTGTAAACTGTAAGTCCAATGTTTACATTTACAACGTGCATGTTTGATACTAAGTACCTGAAATAAATGAAGTTGCTAGTGAATGCCACAACAATTTTTATACGTTTCATTGAAAATTTCCGTTATATTTTTCCATACGAAGTAATTCAGCATTTAAATGTATCATCGCATGATTAGTAGTAAGTATAAGTAAGTAATCTTTATTGCACCAGAAAGAAAATAACAAAAAAAGAAAAGAAATTAAGCTTCTAGGTAGGTTCTTATTAGGTAAAGTAAATAGGTACTCGTACAACTTTTACCGATCAGTTTGATGTAGCTATTTAGGTATAATATCAGTGTTCCTGATTAAAATATTGCTCAATAGAACCTATAGTCCGTGGGCTACTCGGTCTGAAATTAGAAAACGGTATAATTTGGGGGTACCAAGTGTCCTTTTTACAGTAGTTAGACATATTCATAAGGATGTTAAAAAAGTATGATAGACATCTCAAAGTGGTAGCTAATAGGCATACGGGCTATTTCGAGATTTCCGTTGTAATTATGACAGGTATGGTTAAAATTAGGAGGTACAAATTTTCCTTTTCACGGCTGTTAGGTAAGCTTATAAAAACGTCAAAAATGCAAGATTGCCATTTATAGTGCTACCTAACAAAAATGGGGGCCAATCAATGATGGTGGATCTCAAGTTTTACAAAATCAAGTATATCTCGAGAACTATTAAATATATCTAATTACTCTCTCGAACAAAATTAAAGGCATATCTGTAAGCTTCATTATTTTGCATATACACCATATTGCTAAAACCAACCAATAATTAATTATGACCAAATTTATGAAAATTTCGTGATTTTGATTTTTTTTGTGTCGTGTTTTTACATAGTAGTCATGACGCTAGAAAAATTAAATATTTTTTTAAAGATAGTGTATTTAATAAGCTTTAATTTGATGTATATAACTTGTTGGCGCTATTAAAAAAAAGACCCATAAAAAATATTTTAATGAATTGTAGTCATAATCCACCGTATACTTAGTGATTTAAGAGGCGATTCGGTTGATTTGGTTTTTGTCAGTAACAACTCGATATGTCCGAGAAACGTGAAGGGTGAATATCTGAACGTTTCAATCGCCTAATTTTGAGGGCATCTTTTTTGCCAAAGTTTCTAAACGTCTCAATGTTATACTTCGTCACTTGTATAAGGTACTACCGTGCCTCCTTCAAATGACAAAGTAGCATATTGTAACGAATAGAAACTTCGGCAAAAATGATGCCAGCAAAATTAGACGGTTGAAACGCTCAGATATTCACCTTGAACAGATGTTCAAATTTTTAGAAACAAGTCGCTTGATGATGGAATCTTGGTAATTCGGTGAAAGTAGGTTTTAAAATTATCAGCCTACCTTTTTCTGTACGTGGCTGGGACACCAAAAGTCTACTAATTTATATTCGTCGTTTGCATCTAATTATAGATTATATACATGACCGACGTTGACCTTGATCGTCAAAGACTCGACAAAATGAATTTTCACAGAAATGAGACCTATTTAGTTAGAGCCATTTTTTGTCTTCAGAAACCCTTAAACGATAAATCACTTAGATATTGCAAACCCGTTCTCTAAATGGGCGTTTAGGGGTACAAATTTGGGTACTTACTGCAAAAAAATCAGTAATACCTATTTATCTATTCCTGAGGAGAATTTCACATCAATCTCTCGAACAAAAATGCAGAATACTTGTATCTATTTTAAAGACGATACTGCTTATAAAGGGTTGGTCGAAATAGGTGGTCACGTGATTAAATTGGTGTAAAAACGTAATTTAAAGCCTCTACCGATAAAAAGCTGTAAATTTCAAATAATAAAATCAGATCGATATAGTTAGGTAGCTATAATTCCAAGCTTTGGAAATCTTTTCTAAGCATCTTTTTTTTTATGCATGCAGTTTTCTAAATTATTGGACTGTCGTTAACTGGCCATTCTTCCCGTGTTCCTTAAGATATCCTTGATTTATGCATAATATCCTTGATACTCTTTGGCTCTGATTTCGCTTCATAAAACTGTGCCAAAAGACTGTTTGTATAGGATTAAATAATTGATTAAAGACTCATAGAAAATTCACATACTATGTGACATAATTCCCTTCACAGGGTATTACTGCTCCCAAGGCAGAGGTATATTTAAAAAACCGGACAAGTGCGAGTCGGACTCGCGCGCAAAGGGTTCCGTACCATTATCAATTTATTATTAAAAAAATACAGTTAAATCAACCTACCTCAAAAACTACAGGAGATAATTTAATCAAACCAAAAATCGTTGATAGAGTTTATTAATGTGCATAAAATATTTTTTTTTGAATTTTATATCGCATAGTTTAAAAAATAGAGGGGGGGGAACACATTTTTCAGACTTTGAGAGCTGATATCTTGAAAACTATTTGCTTAAATAAAAATAAGATGTATAAACCTTCACATAATTTTCAAAGACCTTTCTATTTATACCCCACACGCTTATATACAACTAAAAACATTTTTTAATCCCTCTGTTACTTGTATGGAGGGCCCCCACCCCAATGGTTTTTTTTTACAATTTAGTATCATAATCTTGTAGTGGTTTATACAATACATATCCTTACCAAATTTCGTTACTATAGCATTTATAGTTTCCGAGTAAATCGGCTGTGACAGACGGACAGACGGACAGACGGACATGACGAATCTATAATGGTTCCGTTTTTGCCATTTTGGCTACGGAACCCTAAAAACATGGAGATTTACCAGAAATATTGGTCTCACTTCTGCAGAACACGAAATCGTTCAATGGATAATTAAATAAAATAAGTAAAAAAAGTTTTAAGTTAAACGGTTTTATTGCACCAAAAACTAGAAAATAAAAATTTGTTATAACTAACCGTAGATGCAACTTTCTGTAGATTACTCACGTGAAACTATTATCACTGTAGTTTTCCCAAGTCGGATGCTGAAAGCCACGTTTAGCCTCTATGTCAGTGGATAACGCGTTACCTAATCGGAAACTTTTACCAAACTAAAATAAAAACGTGGGGCGTACGCAATTGTGATTGAGTCACTATAGTCATATAAGTTTTGTTCTGGCCTTGATAAAAGCTATGTACCTCTGTGGAAGTGATGGAACAGATGGATGATTAATTGCAAAATTAAAGCTACAATTACATATTTTGAACTTGTATGTTTCTTTCTTCATAATAACGCCCCACGTTTTTATTTTAATTTAGTAAAAGTTTCCGATTAGGTAACGCGTTATCCACTGACATAGAGGCTAAACGTGGCTTTCAGCATCCGACTTGGGAATACTACAGTGATAATAGTTTCACGTGAGTAATCTACAGAAAGTTGCATCTACGGTTAGTTATAACAAATTTTTATTTTCTAGTTTTTGGTGCAATAAAACCGTTTAACTTAAAACTTTTTTTACTTATTTTATTTTCAAGTGTTTAGTGCAATTGTTAAGTTAATTTCCGATACTATACCGATGTTGTTTGTAATATGTAATACAATTATGCATGCTAAGTAGCGTTTATACTCTCGCGCTTTCATCACGAATCACGACACACATGTATGTCAACGTAATGGACATTATTTTATGTGTAACGAGCTAACGAGAGGCGAATCCCTGCTGAATAGATATTTTTAAGAAATCCGACACCATTTTTTAAAATTTAATATCTCGATTGACAAATAAAAACCAAAGGCTCGGCGTGGTCAATGTACGGTTGAATGCCCAAAGTATCTGAAATGGACGTGTTATTCATACAATAAGTACCTTAGATAACAGAGATCTGACAATAAGGAATATATCAATCAATTTGGTTTATTGAGAATTTCAAGTTAAAATTTTTTTACAAGTCCAATTTCGAGACTATAAAATATAAACTCATTCTCTGAGTCGACCAACCGGAGGATCGCAGGTCTGATGGAAAGTCCGACGCGAACCGCCTAAAGTGTAAATCCATGCAATCTATCAAACGGAGGGCCATAGGCCCGACGGCACTATGGCACGCACTATGTGAATCCGAGAGACCCACACTCTCTGTATATCAACTGGAGGACCGCAGGTCCGAGTGCACGTCCTACGCAAACCACCTGCGCTGTCAGCCTATCAACCGGCGGGCCGCAGGCCCGACAGCTGGCCCTACACGATTCACACACGTTGTCACTCTATCAGCTGGAGGGCCGCAGGCCCGACGGCTCGCCCTACGCGAACCACTCACGCTGTCACTCTATCAGCTGGAGGGCCGCAGGCCCGACGGCTCGCCCTATGCGAACCACTCACGCTGTCACTTTATCAGCTGGAGGGCCGTAGGCCCGACGGCTCACCCTACGCGAACCACTCATCACGCTGTCACTCTATCAGCTGCAGGGCCGCAGGTCCGACGGCTCGCCCTACGCGAAACACTCAAGCTGTCATTCTACCAGCTGGAGGGCCGCAGGCCCGACGGCTCGCCCTACGCGAACCACTCACACTGTCACTCTATCAGCTGGAGGGCCGCAGGCCCGACGGCCCGCCCTACGCGAATCACTCACGCTGTCGCTCTATCAGCTGGAGGGCCGTAGGCCCGACGGCTCGCCCTACGTGAACCACTCACGCTCTCACTCTATCAGCTGGAAGCGAGGCCTGACGGCTCACCCTTCGCGATTCACTCACGCTGTCACTCTATCAGCCTCCACCTGCGCTGTCAGCCTATCAACCGGAAGGCCGCAGGCCCGACAGCTGGCCCTACACGAGTCACTCACGCTGTCGCTCTATCAGCTGGAGGGCCGCAGGCCCGACGACTCGCCCTACGCGAACCACTCACGCTGTCAGTCTATCAGCTGGAGGGCTGCAGGCCCGACTTTTACATCTCTAAATCTTAAGTTTTCTTTATTCTGTATAGATATAGATATAGTTCTGTATAGATATAGATGCTTAATAATATTGTGAACATGTACAATCATAATTATTTTTGTTTAATATTATGATTCTTTATTTATTTCTCTTTTTTATAAAAATGTCTATTATATTTTTTTTATGTAATAAATTCTTTAATGCATGTTATTTTAATAAGATGTATTATTATACTGTTTTGAAAAAAGTAAGTCCACCTGAGTTTCTTACTGGTTCTTCTCAGGAACGGTGTAGGGTTTGAACCAGTAGTAGATTTTTTTTCTCTCTCTTGATAATGTCAGACGATTCGAAAATGCTTATTAATAAGCTTACTTGAATAAAGAATAGTTTGACTTTGACTACGCGATCCACTCACGCTGTCACTCTATCAGCTGGAGGGCCGCAGGCCCGACGGCTCACCCTACGTGAACCACTCACGCTGTCACTCTATTAGCTGGAGGGCCGCAGGCGCGATGGCTCGCCCTTCGCGATTTACTCAAGCTGTCACTCTATCAGCTGGAGGGCCGCAGGCCCGACGGCTCTCCCTATATGATCCACTCACGCTGTCACTTTATCAGCTGGAGGGCCGCAGGCCCGACGGCTCGCCCTACGCGATTAACTCACGCTGTCACTTTATCAGATGGAGGGTCGCAGGCCCGACGGCTCGCCCTACGTGAACTACTCACGCTGTCACTCTATCAGCTGGAGGGCCGCAGGCCCGACGGCCCGCCCTTCGCGAACCACTTACGCTGTCACTCTATCAGTTGGAGGGCCGCAGGCCCGACGGCTCTCCCTATACGATTCACTCACGCTGTCACTCTATCAGATGGAGGGCCGCAGGCCCGACGGATCGCCCTACGCGAATCACTCACGCTGTCCTCCGGCTGATAGACTCATAGGGTTATGAGTCTATCAGCCGGAGGGCCGCAGCAATGACATACGGTACTAAGCCGTGGTCGCTTACAATAGGCCTCATAAGAAGGCTCAAAGTCACCCAAAGGGCAATGGAGAGGCCTATGCTAAGAGTCTCTCTGTGAACCAAAGTAACCGATATAGCTCTTCGAATCGCTAAACTGAAGTGGGCGGGGCTCGTCGCGCGTGGATTGCGTGGAACCGAGGGCCGTTGGGGCGGTAAGGTTCTCGAGTGGCGATCACGTACCGGAAGGCGCAGCGTGGGTAGACACCCCACAAGGTGGACTCGTGACCTGGTGAAGGTCGCTGGATGCGGGAGGCGGCCAGTTAACGTCTTTAAGCTGATATGATGATTATGATAATTAAATCCGTATGTTTCTACCAAATATCTAAAGCAGTACTGCAAAATCTACATATCGCTAAACCTAGCGGTTGCGGCAGGCAGTAACACTGGAGTATCAGATTTGAGGAGTTGGATGTTAGTATTAAATTCGCATGTTTCTACTTAGTATCTAAAGAACTTCTTTAAAATCAAGATATCGATAAAAGATAAACCTTGCGGTTATTGTAGCCAGTACTGCAGCATCAGGAGTGAGGAGTTGGAAGTCAAGATCAGGCTGTTAGTATTTGATTATGCCAAACATGCTATACTTTCAATATCACGTGTCTAATACTCTCGGTTAAGGTTAGCAGTACGTCTGCAGCATCAGGCTTTGAGGATACAAGGATACAAATATTATAATATTGCATTGTCATGGGGACTTGATAAGAGTTCCAAATTTTATTGATTTCGGTGCAGTAGAAGTGGTCGAAAAATCGATCACAAGATTTGAAGCATCGACGACAGTTGATACGCGGTGAAGTTAATAAAAACCGTTTAAAAACCGTTTAAAAAAAGAGCTTGTTTAAATAGATTTCGAAGGGATTCTGGAGAACTTGTGTTGTGGATACTGAAATTGCAGTAGCAACAAAAAAGGACCAAACTTAGCTAATTTAAGACCTCCTAGTTAATGGCAAACACAGAAATTACAGCTTTTTATTTAACAATAATGACCGGTTTTTTCATTTGAATTTGGCAGTTTTTTTTATCAGTAAACAACGTGTTCATTTCGATTACCTAAGTATCTAAGTTACAAAAGACTGATTACATTGGTTTTGAAGTGATGACTAACCGGATAAACTCATTGGTATACCGACATAGGCATAGGCACAATGACTGTAGTACCTTTCTTACTTCCATTATTTCTCGTAGTCAATGCATTGACAATGGTTCCCGATTAAAAAGATAATTCAAAAGGACAATCCCCGTTGAGGTATTGTTCTGTCTCCAGTAGATTGCATCTAAGCCCAGTGGAAAAGGCAAGTATTGCTAGTGACAAAGCCCGTGCTTTGGCGACCGTCGTGTCGTGAGGTAATCAAAGGAATTACTTTGTTAAGTGGACTTGATGGAATATGAAACTTATGAATGAACAGTCAAAATGGTTCACACAGGCTGATCAAAACAAAAATCATGTTTTAAGACATGTTCATAGATCGTTGTCCTTAATATTTAGAATGTATTCACAGGTAAAACAGGAGAATACATTGTTCTGTATGCTCTAAATAAAAAAATATATATATCTTTATGCATTAACATTTAGACCACAACAATATATGTATGTATCGCAGTAATACTTTACATTTTAGCCTATTTTACTTAATACTCCCTAGGAAATTTCACTTTTCTATTACTCCCGCTACGCATGCAAGCAATGGCGCGCTAATTAGACAGCCAGTGTGATGAAAAAGGTGTTTTACTGTAGTGTATCAATGAGTTACGGCTTAAAGCCATTATTAACTGTATAATCGGAAAAGGTAATTAAATTACTGCCGTTTATTCAAAAATGAGTAGTTCATTCTAGAAAGAGTTAAAATATTAATACTTTCTTCATTAAATTGACAGATTAAAATTTTTTGGGCCTTTTATTTCTACCGTATTTATTCGGATGGGTGACATATTTGAACCGATGGCCGTTGGGACGGAAAGGTTCAAGTGGCGGTCACAAACCGAAAGGCACTGCGGCCATAAGGTGGACTGATATCCAGGTGAATGTCCGCTGGATTGCGGCAATCTTTGGAGGAAGCCTATGCCCAGCGGTGAACGTTTTTCGGCTGATATGATAATGATGATGTTGTGACATATTTAGAAACTGGTATATTGTATGTAGAAAATAATATTGTATTTTAGTTTCACATAAATAACAAGAGTCTCTCTGCGGGATCGGATTAGAAATGAGACCATTCGCAGCAGAACCAAAGTAACCGATATAGCTCTCCGAATCGCTAAACTGAAATGGCAGTGGGCGGGGCACATTACGCGTAGAACCGATGTCCGTTGGAGCGGGAAGGTTGGGTAGGCCCCTCACAAGGTGGACTGATGACCTAGTGAAGGTCGCAGGAGTCTTCTGGATGCGGGTGGCACAGTACCGGTCATTGTGGTAATCTTCGGGGGAGGCCTATGTTCATCAGTGGACGTTTTTCGGCTGATATGACAATGATGATGATAAACAACGAATAGTTATTTTGATCAATTGTGATGTTAGCTTAAATCTTCAATTAAGACTACCTAGCGAGGTAGAACTTAAATGACTTTTCTTTTAGAACTTCTTGAATCTTGATCCTCTACTTATTATTGAAACTAAGAACATTGTCCAGTGAAGATTAAAAATCTAATTAACTGTTAATTAATACCTTCAAACGCAAGCGAACTCATTTAAGACAAGATTTCCACAAAAACCTGAAATACCTCCTCCGACACTGATAATATTGGAAACTGAAAATTAACCGCAAGGAATTTAAAGTCTAATTTGAGTGGCTATTATGTGAAAGGGCCCTAAAAGTCTTAATTTGTCGTGTAATAGATCTTTTCGACCCAAAAAACACACCGTTAGAATGCCCGCCTTAATTAAGTACGATATTATTTCAGACATTTTCGGAATAATTTAACTTTGGCTTTCTTTAGGCTTCTGCTTGATATGGATTTTATGAATAAAGATTCACATTTCCTGCTATACTCCGCTGACTTCATCATCATCAGCCTACGATAGTCCACTGCGGGACGTAGGCCTCTCCTATTAACTATGCGTAGCGACGCATTAGGAGGTAAATGCTCATAATCGCCACGCTGGGCAAGCGGATTGGCGATCGCAGTAATGTGTGCACTATGATGACGCTGCTGCCTATCATCAATCTTTTATCAAATAATGATCAGTGACACTTCAATCCCTTAGTCGACGTCGACTCTTAGGTACGACACCCGCAGGAGGAGTTGGGGTGGTGACAAATGTATTCTTACTGCCGTCACCACACGGACTCCGCTGACTATTGCGCAGTATTGCGTACTTATAATCGAAAAAAACTCACATTTAATTTAATGTAAAAATGTATCTTGTCTTTTAAGTGGAACCCTTGCGGATTCATTTTGAACTCTTTCGGTGCCAGCAGGCCTAGCAAAGATGCCATTCTGCAATCGTATACGATAAGCGAAAAGTCTCGTGACCATAATAATGTATGGAAATGGTCACGTGACTTTTAATATTTTAAAGACAAACGGGTCTTAATCGCGTAAACTTACGTTTAATTATATCCTGACGTTTCGGGCATGACGTTACACCCGTGGTCGCAGGCAGACAGGGGCAGACGGGTGTAACGTCATGCCCGAAACGTCAGGATATAATTAAACGTAAGTTTACGCAATTAAGATCCGTTTGTCTTTAAAATATGAGTGATAATCGTGAAAGTTTAAATCAATACGTGACTTTTCGTTCGAATCTGTAATTCTCATACACTATCGCTTATCACTTTCATTGCCAACGAGTGCTACGCGCTACGCGAATATAACTGAGGCTCGATTTCACTAAACTTTCATTCAAAGAATAACGCTTACTCCCAGATACCAGTGTCAAATTATTATGGAGTTTTGATATTGCTATCCGAAAGTAAGTGTTATTCTTTGAATAAAAGTTTGGTGATACTGAGTTGAGACTGAGTGAACTCGTTTTTGCGTACGGAAGCCGTATTAATCTATGATCTGGTCACGATCCTCTGGTTTACACCACATCGAAAAAAAGAGAGTATCAATTACATTGTTTACCTAAATTCTCATAGAGTTTTTTTTCCTGCTTACAAATTAAAAGGTTTCAACGCAATCGGATCCCGAATCAAAGCGAATTCGAAATATGATGCTCGAAACCTCAACACAAATGTTACTCGAATAAAAAATATCAAGAGAAATTTAAAAGCGTATTCTTTACGTGTTATTATGAAAGGAGACGGCAATAAAATGTGATAATGGCTTCCTTCGTGGCCCAGAAGCACTGAATGTGTTTCGCGGGAAAATATGCAAATATATTCAAGTTGTCTTTACTGTAACGTAAGTTTTATGTGCGTTAAAGAAAGCATCTTTAAATGGGAATTAAAATGACGGTTGTTTTATCGTGTGGAAAATAGGTAAGAAAGTTCCGCTCATTAAGTGTTATGGGGAATACAAAATGCTTACTTATGATATTAAGAAACGTTATTGTAGTATTTATACATTCTCGTTGTTTAATTTTTTTTTATGTTGGCACAACAAAGTGGCTTCACTCCACCTGATCGTAAGTGAAAAGTAGAGCCAAAATCGCGGCGGCAACGAACAGGAGACAATCAAAAATTAAATAAACACTTTTAACCCATTATAGACCGAGTTTTTTTGAGGTCTCCGTTTTTTGTAATTTTTTAATATGTTGATTATAGTCGTATCTTTAACGATATTTTTATACAAAATAAATTGTGTGACCTTGGGTTTTTGAAAAAAATGCTGGTACCATATGGGACCGCTAGGCTCTTCCATAAGTGAACATTGGAAATTACCAATGGAATCATTATGTAGTTATTAAATGTTTAATCTCATTTATTTAATAAATCTTAATCTATATTTTGCATTAAAAAGTAAGACATATCAATTGGGATACCCTATTAAAAAAAATATCGTTTCAGTTATGGTTTCATGGTCTGTCGACATGACCGATGAATTTTATAATATAAATACCTGAGTCTCATTGTCTGCAATTCGGATTATTTATAAATAATTAAGTATATTTTTTTTTAATAATCTTCATGGGGAGCTATGGCGGGATCCAAAAGCACAATTTAAGGCTCAAGTTTTTGATAGCGCTTCAAAATGACCATTTAGCCCACAGAGCACGGACCTCTTTAGTGTGTAACCTTAGAGATAGAGGCGGCCTTGGCTGTCATTTTCATAGAAATCGACCGTGTCAGGTAATTTTGACATGCTAATGTAAATAGTGTTGTGGTATGGCTCGATATTTTTATCGATAGATTAAAACCAACAGTTATTTGACTAAAAATGTTACTTGAAAAAAGCTATTCAAATATTCTCATTTTTAAAATCTCACTAAAATGATGTCGTTATGAATGATATAAAAACAGTAAAATTTATACATTTATTTGAATTTATATTTACAATAAGTACCTACTTACATTAAGTTGTTAGCTTTAAGGTTAAAGTTAAACAACAAGTGTTAAGGGTAAGGCTAGACAGAGGTTAAACAACAGGCGGTCTTAAGACCTATATGGTACCTTTGCATTGGTTTGTTTGTTCAAGGTGTGCAAATTATATCTACTTATATTACGTTATAAAACGCAAAAAGAAAATGTAGGTATATCATAGGTGCTTAAATTAAAATTGTAACTATAAATGGGAACTAAAATTAAACGATCAACTGTAAGGAGTTTATATGGTTAGGTAATTTAGGTATTATATATGAGGACAGATTAACTAGATGTATAACTGTAAAAAGATATTTTTAAATTCGTAAATTGTACCGTTTTACGTTTTCTTGAAAGATTATCAGATGGGTTACTTGGGACAAGAAACACCTGGAAATTACATACTTAAATTAATATGTATTAACATCAGAAATCCTTTAAAAGGTACTTTACTTTTAAAACATAATAAAATTATTTAGCAAAGCTAACTTACCTTGTCAAACGCAGGATGGAGTTTTAAAGTTGGACAGCCATTGGATGACAATATAGATCTCGGATTTGTTTTTACAAAACAGTCATTTTGGAAGTGGTCCGAACTAGCGTTGAAAATTTCCGGATTAAATCCCGTTTCTTTCCAAACAGCTCGTTTTTTTTTCCTGATTTTTTCGAAAAAAACAATGAAATTTTCCACTTAAATTTTCAACTTTAAACCAATGTAAATTAGGTCTAATTTTCACTTATACCAGGAGAACGCGATGTCACTGAGGAAAAGTCAATTGAAACAGATGGCGAGGAGTGACAGTGACAGTGACATTGATTATTTCTGTAAAAACCCGAAAAAAACGGAAAAAAACGAAGTTTTCATACATTCCCGAAAAAAACATGTTGTTTTTTTCCGACATTTTCAACGCTAGTCCGAACAAATTGTGTCGTGTTTTTGCGGAAACCAGTTCAACTTTCCAGTCGCCGTTATCCAGCGTTCTCTGACACATGGTTCTATAGGAAATCTAAAAATTAAGTCAGAATTTCTTAAACTATATGTTTTTGTATAGTTGCTTCATTGTCTGCACTCTAGATAAATATTATATTATTGCTAAATATAAATAAATAAATAAATGTTTGGGGGACAGTCTCATACAAATCAACCAAGCCCCGAACTAAGCAAAGCTTGTACTATGGGTGCTAGGCGACGATATATATATGTACTTAAATAGAGAAATACACATAATTATACTTACTTATACATAGGAAACGTCCCTAAGCCTAACTCGGGAACAAATTTTGAATTTCTACTAACACCGTTTAGTTGTAAGAGTTTACATAGACTATCGATAACAAATTCAGCGTCGTGTCTCTTCACTATGTGTCTCGCCCATACTAATTTTATATTGAATTTAATATAACTTTTTTTACTTACCTGTGATAGGAAACGTTTGAATTTTGTTTATTAACGTACGTAGACTGGTTCCTGTACCAGATTACAGAGCAATGTGGCATTCTTGGTATATTTTTATAGTTTATATACCCATGACGTCCCGAGAGGTACTGACAACACATATGCGTAAAACGCATATGCGCGGCACGGGTTTTGTCTGTCACGCCGTCTCTCTATAGGCGCCCTAAGAGTTCCAACCTCCTTGATTTAGCCTTATAATTTAAAGTACATAAACTGCATCAAAAATTCTATAAATACGAAAAAATACGTTTATATGATAAAGACACAATTTAAATATTTAATTAATGTTTAATTAACATGCTTAAAGTACACATAATTAACTTAAAATATTTTACACAATAAAATAATAACGCACAGGGAACGGCTAGCGATCCCATTTGGTACCAGTAATTTTAACGAACAATATTTATAATATTTATACTTACCATGATTATACTGAATAATTTATTTAAAAGCAATATCATTACACTACATGGGATTTCAATAATATTGATAATGTGTTCATCAGTAAATAAAATATTAGAAAAAACTTCAACCGCGTGTTCATCTTTCTTCGAAAATATGCAATGCACTAAGTTTAACCTTCTATCACACCCAACTTCGGTCAATAGGGTATAATTCTGGAACGTTATAAGTAGCACCGTGTCCTTATTAATAATATCTAATCAATGAAATATCTTTTATGGCGTCATAAGTTAGAAAAAGTTGCAAATTTTAAACTCACAAAAAAGTGGTCCCGTATGGTACCGGTAGTCTAAAATGGGTTAAGATTATCACATCACATGAAAATGTTTTCAGAGGAATGCTTGCTTGAATGCATGCTATAAAGATATGCTTGAATTCTGCCAAGTTCTCAAGTAACGTAATACAGTATTTTATTACATACCTACTTGTACTAATTTATTAAAAAATATTTCATCTTGCTTCATTATTTCTATGTGAATGTCATCTCATATTAATTATCTAAGATATTTCTATGATCAACCAATGAAAATGTTGAATGGGGTTTTTTAAAACAACCGTTTTTTATTGGTAGTATTAAACGTCTCTTTCATTCAACACAAGAATTAATAATATTAGTGACTGTATATGTAGAAGATTATTTATATTTTTAATTAACTTACTTTATTTCTTTTTTGTTCGCAGGTAATACAACAATACAAAATAACACAGTAAATCGATTAAAACCTCTTCTGTGTAAAATTGTAAGTACACAAAAAGATATATCAATTTTTGGATCATACTATAATGCAATAGATAAAGCTGTTAAATATAAAATAATCCTAAAACGTCACTTTATAAATCGTTATTAGATACCATTTGGCCAAAACGGGAGACCAGCGCTGGCTCTGCTGGCAAAATGCTGAGTTTTGGCCATTTCGGGACAAAATTTCGTGTTTTCTGTTTTGTTTTATTTGTACTGTGTTCTTGTCTCGAATAAACGTTTTTTCTACTTCTTCTTTTCTTTTCATTTATTTTTGTTCGCCTTATACATTACATACAAGGAAATACTATAATTTTAACTACGAAATACAAAGGACAACACTAAAATAATTAAACATTAATGCTAGTATGTTGTTGTCGTCAAAAGTTTTACAAAGTGAAATCCCGAGGGCAATTTAATCACACACCCGACTTCGCATATAGAGTTATAATCTTCTTATGGTGCACCATTTATCTAAGCGCAGCAAAATAGCTGGAGAGCCAACTTTTAAACAGTTTACATTAAGTGTGAGTTGCGTACTTACACTCAAGCTTTTGCTTTGGTATGTGCTTTATTCAATTTGTTTACTTACATGGTAAAGGCTTTTATATGAAAACGACCACGAAATCTTAAGTTATTCATAATTTCTTGTAAAAAAAATAAAGAATATAAATATGGTCGAATACAGATTAACTTTAGACACATAATTTGTTACTTGCTTAGAAGATGTAACTACCTAATGCCTCTAGTTTATGTAAGTACATCATTATTTACGTTACCACAATAACATACATGTGACGCCATCTGTGCGTCCATGATCGAATAGGCATATATTTGTGAATAATTTAGTAATAATTTATAGGAAAGGTAAACATAACTTTTATTTTATTTTAGAATTAATTATTTACTCTAAACCATTAAATATATGAGAAATGTGCAGCATTTTTGCTACACCGAATTAAAAACAGATGTTTCATATCATAAAATCTACTTACGCGTAACTTGCAGTAATTAGATTAATTCGACAAAATTCGAAACAAAGTGATCCGCTAGAGAACCGAGATGACCGACATAGCTCTGAAAAGTTAAGGCAATGGGCTGGTCACACATTTCGCAGAATCGATAACCGCTGGAGCAAGCGTGTTCTGGAGTGGAGACCGCGTCTTGGTAAACGTAGCGTGGGATGCCCTCTGGCTAGATGGCGGGATGATTTGCATAAGGAGGCTGGCAGAAACTGGATGCATAAAGCAGCAGGCCGAGCTCTGTGGCGTACCTTAGGGGAGGCCTATCTCCAGCAGTGGACTGCAACGGGCTGATGATGATGATGATGGGTATATTAATTTGTAACATTATTTCACACACATCATTGCAAACATTTATCTGTATAGGGTGCTGGGTGGGTTATAACGAAAGTCGTCTAATTTCGAAAACTCAAAAATATCTCTATTAAATTATTTCCATCATCAAGATTCTCCTTGCGAAATTACCCGACCATTTCTGACATTAATAATTATCCCACTGCACTTGTAACCTATTTAACCGTACATAATATCGATACCTTTAGGCTCAAAGGGCGTAAACGCCAAATTGCCACTTTACAGGAGAAGCAAAAAAAGAAAAGTATTTTAGAAAAAAAATCATAACTTCTTTGTTTTTTGGCAGAATAACTTAAATTTTGGCCAACGTACTTGACTTTTTAAGATAAACATTTTGAATATCAATCATTTAGGATAAATGAATAAATAAAGAAAAAGGGTGTGTTATACTCCCTTAACTTTTTGAAATAATGGCGTTTACGCCCTTAAACTTCACATAATATGCAAAAAATGTAGGGAGTATTGGTTACTAAACGTTTGAGTATTGGTCTAAATGGGGCGTATATCACAATGACCATACTTATAATCGGTCTTATAAACTCATTCGTAACATAGGCAATGCTCTGAATGGGTGTATAATACACCGTGGGGTTAAAAAAATACTTACAAGCAATTAAAAAGTTGCTGCTTTTATTTAAAAAAATGTCTACACTGACAATGCTGTTGCTGATTATATTTTTCTTTTATGTCTAGGGATAAAAATAATGTTAATGGTGTTATTGGACAATTAAGCTACTACCAAAACCCAGATTAAAATGCGATATGAAACCAGTAAAACAAACAACAATTCATCATAAATTTAAGAGTCAAACTCTTGTCGGCGTAACTGATGAATGTAACTGTATCCATCTAACTCTGTCTAAAGCCACCTCCTTGACTTCCTTATACGACACAACGTCTACTTTCTCTTTTATTTGTTTCATGTAAATTCCTCTATGTCTCCCTCTTCCTCGCTTTCCTTCAATTCTTCCTTCTATTATGTTTTTTTTTATCAAAGCGTCATGTCGTATAAGGTGACCAAACATTTTCCCTCTCCTATTTTCTATTATCTTTAGCAAACTCCTTTTTTCATTCACTCTTTTAAGCACTTCTTCATTTCTGATATTTTTTGTCCAACTTATCTTCTCCATTCATCTCCAGCTCCACATTTCAAATGCTTCCAGTATCTCTCTGTCCTTTTTCGTCATGGCCCACGCCTGACACCCATATAATGCTATACTCCAGATGAAAGTTTTGATGAGCTTCTTACAAACAGCAATTAATAATGACATCTTTATTATATATATATTTCTTTCAATAATATCCTCTAGATGCAATGTAAGGTACATTTACTCTCATTTAGTATTATTTTTCCTTATAATTACCAACACATACATATTAACTACTAAATTAAATATAATAGCATGCTTTTAGAATACTAATAATCACAAATCTTTATCTTTTGATTTTTATAAAACCTATAGACACAACTTAAGATCTTTTACTCTCACATAGCATTTCTTTCTTTTTTAAATTACCAACATATAATTATGTAGATATTAATTACATACTAAATGGAGTAGAAGACTTTTAAAATACTTAATCATTAAATTAAATTTATGTTTACAACGCACAGAACCAAAAAATATAACTGTGCGTACTGTAAATTAAAAATGTCGACTGAAATTGAACGTAAATTTATACACATTATACACAATGTCTCCCATTTTTATCACATTATCTGTCTATACTTTTCATTTCACACTTGCAACATAGGTACGCCAGTATACAGGTAAGTATACATAGATTTAGAATGATGGTCATTCGCTTCTATACTGTAGTTTTAATAACGCAATAACTGTTCATTCTTACTTTATAATTGGATAATGACAATGAATCATTACTATCGTATAGGTACACAGTACGTAAGCAATTTTGAAATAATAAAATAACTTAGCGAGCCTATAAGCCATAATTTGTACATTTCTTGGGGCGTATAAGTCAAAAAGTTTTGTTATCATAGGGCGTAAGAGGCGCAGCATGCCTACTACGTTACGGCGTATGAGTCATTTTAAAACGTACAATGCAAGGATACGGGCGTATAAACCTAATTTAGCCTACTAGAGTCATACTACCTAAATTAAGCAGCATAATTTCTACGTCGTATGAGCTTGTTTAGTTTTGTATTATAAACATTTTATAACAACTTTGTTATAAGACCTCTTTATTTTTTTATTTCTGAACTTATTACCTAAATAAACAAAAAATTGTGTAAATGTATCAAATACGCCTCTTGCTTTTAAAAAATCTCCTAGAAATACGTGGGTCGTATATGCCCTAAATTGTCGAATTTCGTTGTTTTAACTACACATATCGATAGAGAAAAAAAAACTGAACAAAACTGCATTCAAAACTCATTTTGGCCAAAATGGCGTTTACGCCCTTTGAGCCTAAAGGTATCGATATGAAACTAGAAACAACAGCGCAGCTAGGAACACAAGTCTTACTACTCGTATCCAACAGTTGAACATGAACCATTCAAACGAGGTTTGGAAGTTGGCGCTTTGAGCAGGTAAGTCGCAAGAGACACTGCTAATAATCCGGCATGCACTGTTGTCACAGTACTCAGAGTTAGGAGACAACGCTGCATTTAACGACGGAAATGAGACCATTTCGACGCTTTGTTTAAATTTCTGTTTTGTTAGTATAGTATGTGTCTTTGTTCAGTTAACAGGCTACGACTAGTTACAAAGACTACGAATAAATTATTATTCTATTCTATTTAAACTATTCTTATTCTAAAATTAAAGCTCAAAATGCGTAGCCAAGTTGCCAATAGGTAACGCTCAGTAGCGTAGCGTAGTTCTCTCTCTTTCACTTTTTTATTAGTGCGACAAAGACATTTTGTTCGAGACTAAGCGTTTGAGGTTGTACCACACATCCAACGTGTCATACACGTGAAGTACAGGCATGTTAGAAACAAATTTTGATTATTTATGTACCTTGTGTGTGGGTCAAAAGCTTTTTTTGTTGTTGAATTCTGTCACATAACAAAAGTTGAATAGTTTGTTAGAAGAAAGTATCCTGCACGGTCTGCTATCATGATTTTTGGTTAGCCCACCTTAAACCACATAACTGTCAAAAAATTCAAATTTTTGTCAATTTACATGCTACAAACTGTGATTTTAAAGGTGACCGAAGACAACGTGACTATCGCAACGAGTGATTATTAGTGACCCAGCTATAAAATACTCGTATACCATAACAGTAACACGCCATTTTGTTAAAATGAGGCTTCAAAGATCTGACAATCCGTTCAAGGTCATCAAACAATATCGTGCCCAGTGAGCTATGCCGTGGCCACTACGGGCCGGCGCGTGTGATCTCAGTCTGTCAGTGTCCGACTACGCGTAGATAATGGGGTTGTAGAAGTGAATTGGATTCTCACTTATTTAATAGAGTTCCTCGGAAAAACAAAGCCGCTTGTTCGCATCCGGTTCGAAGGACCATCTTGTTTAAAAATCTGTTGCTTTATTAATATTTTTTTATGATGTGTTGACTGTGTAGAAAAGGAAAATGGCATGGAGATATTAGCTTGATACATATGAGTAGATAATAGTAGAGATATTATAGGAATTTATATTAGTACCTGGAAATCTTGGTCCAGGATCGGCCAAAGGAATGAGATATATCGGTCTATGCAGTCAAGGCAGCCAGCTGATTTGTTTATCTCTGTATGAAGTACCGTATATGTAGTGTTGACCGCTTTTACTTATACAGAAAATACACGGTGTTACGCGAGCATTGCGAAAGATTTTAACTATACATTCTAGACATCAAAATAAACAAAAAATATTATGAGACCTAATGTCAATTCCACCAAAAAAAATATTTTATTTTTATTTTTTTAGGCTGATTTGAATACTTTTTAACATTTTCAGTACTATTTATCATAACAACAATTTGTTTAAATTATTTATTTCAATTATTTTTTTAGGTAGAGGTTATTTCGTCAAGTCTATTCGTATTTTTTGATTGTCAGGCAAAAGGTGTGGTAATATTAGAACACATTGTGGTAGCATTGTAATCCAAAAGAAGTTAAATGACGATTTACGTCGAAAAACTTATTTCGAAAAAAGGTTGATTATCTCTGAAACCAAGCCGAATCCAGGAAATTTTATATAACATTAAAGACTAAATATGGTCAGGAATCCAGCATTAAAATCTTTCGGAATGCTGACGTTACACCGTGTATAGAGAGTGGTGCTCTTAACAAATAAAAGGAACAGATAGTAAGTAATAACAAAAAAATTCAATAACTCTGTTATTTATGAATATTTGATTTCGCTTACTGTTCATTCACGTATACCGTGACATTATTGCAAAGCGATCGAGTTTCACAAGTTGACGCTTTACGTTCGTGCTCAAACTTCACGTAGGTAAGTACCTAGAAGTTTTTAAAATAATCTGCGACCATATATAACATGGACGTCTAACCCCAGCTCAAAAATGCCTCCAAAATCAATTGTTCAATTGTGCCAAGATGGGCAGGACATAGCGCTTTTCTTAACACCGCGCATATTTCGGCGCAACACCTGTGACAAATAATGTTCGTAGAATTTAGCCAATCAAAAGTTTGATGGACCAATCAAAACTATTTTTCAATGGCGGTTTAAGTTTTTGTAGGTTGACATTGAAATTCATTACCGTGATGCATTAAACAGGGTGTGACATTTGTCAATTAAAATTCAGGACCGTTTTTGAAATGGCGTGCCGGGCGTGCGGCTTCCATGTTTGATGTGTTCGTAGAAAATAATATTATTATGTTCTCCAAAGTAAAATGACACATAACATTACAATAATAAAAAAATACATACGTCACGCGTAAAAAAACACAGAAAAACAAAAGAATACACAATAAACGTAAGAATACACAAAAGGCGTAGGGGACACATTATGTAGTTATTATTGTTGAAGTTTTTTGAGATTCTAAGATTACATTTAGCAGAAAAAAGTTGTTTACTATAAAAGACATCTAAGGATGAATAGTACCTACTGTTTTGGTTGACTCTGTCCGTATGTTATCAGGTCGAAATACTCCCACAGGCAATGCCCTCGTCGAGAGCACAAATATTGTCGTTACTCCTGCACAAGTGCCTCCAAATATTGATAAAATCTGTGTAATGCTGTATGAACTAGGCTTGTCTCAGGTCGCATTCGCTCTTTTACATTTTTAACCGAATTTAAAGAAAGGAGGTTCTCCATTCGACAGTTTTTTTTGTTTATCTCCGAGAACCATGAACCGATTTTTATTTTTTTTATCGAAAGGGTATAGTACCGAGATGGTCCCGTTGGCAACAAGTCGGGCTCTGATGAAATTGGTTGCAGTATGGTTTTATTTTTTTTCAGGTTTTATAACCTACCTATTCTTAAAAAAACAATACTCCGCGCTTCTTGAGTGTGTATCACTATTTCAAACAACTTAGCTAATATACACATCTTTCCCCAAAAAAATCTAGATTCGCCTAAATTAGGAAAGTGGGGGAAAAATTTAAGTTATTTTATTTCATTTTATTTATTTTAGGGATAACAAACAACTATACAATATCAGGTGCTAAAAGTATTACATAAATTACAGATTACATTATGTATAGTCAACACCATTATTCACGGGTTACTCTAAACAAATTGTGGTTGCCAAAAGTGGAAACGTTTTATAGAAATCAAGTTCACTTTGATGGTAGAAAATTGTTTACTAGATAAGTTATGGATGGATAGATCTTACTTGTAAGCAGGGCAAACTGACAGACTTTTGAATAGACATCCAAAACAGTACTTACCTACTGTCTGTAGCAACGAAGTCGTTTCATCTACTTTAGCATTTATTTGTTCCCATAATTGTTCCAAATATTAACTAATAGAATAACCAACCCCAAAAACAATAGGTAATAATGATTGAAATACATATGAATAGAATAAAAGGCAGAAAGAAAATAATAACAAAAAAATAGAACAACTATTTATCTTACAAAAAACCCTGTATTTTGTTAACGCCAAATTACTTCGGGACTATATTGGTAGTTCATTATGAGAGACCCCAAATTAAATACTTTGTCGATGTGTACAGTAAAGCGATTTTTTATTTATAATTCAATCCGAAATTGTACAAGTGGGGCTAAAAGTACTTAGGTATATAATCTTTCTTAATGACGTAATTATTGTTGGTAAAATTTTCTTACAGATATATACAGTGAAATTTCTGGATGAAACAAACGAAAATTTACTTGATTCTTTGCAACGAATAATGTCTCCTTTCTTTTAAGAACCTAGATTTTTTTACACTGTTTATTATCTTCTCTTAAGCGGACAGTTATTGAGAGGTTCCTCGTTATCTCTGATTTAGCTTGAGATTAACGGTCCCGACTGTACTTCAGTTAGGGTGCACCCCAATAACCGCATTCCGGCCATTGTTCCCCCGGCATTTCGTACAAATCGAGAAATTCCAAGACCCCGGAGATGAATCGAGTCAACTGATTTGGTTCATATTTACCGGTCTATCACGTGTAGATACAACTCGGTGTCCATTTTGATAAACGTTACGTTTGATATGAATGCTAGTGGTTGTATTTAAGACAATAGTAGATTGTGTCACGAGGCATCAAAATGGTATGTTTCCGGCGTGGGCGTATAATGAATCCTGAGCGTAATGAAGGATTCAAGCGTTAACGCCCAAGACGAAATAATTTTGATACCGTGTGACTCATACTGCTTTTCACACCACCTATGAGAAAAATAAATATTTAATATTATAAATATTAGATGTCATATACCAAAGAAAAACGACCAAGATCACCTATGTCCGAGGTGGGGATCGAACCCACGTACTCAGCTTTCGCGGCTGATGCCTGTACCCCTCAGCCACTCGGTCTTAGCAACCACCGGTCAAATTTCTCGGGCATATGCAATCCCTTACAAGGCTAGGCGCCTTTGACCATTCTCTGAGGGTAAGCAATACATGCCTGCACCTCCTATTTAGAATACTTTACAGTTTTCTAGAATAGCTAGAGAGAACTGGTACTGCCATCTATTGAACATATTGCGAAAGTACAAATTAAATTATTTATTAACTAAATATTTTGATTTGCACTTTTAATTTTTCTCCAGTAGTCACACTACTTAATACTATATAAATTATAAATATTAGATGTCATATACCAAAGAAAAAACGACCAAGATCACCTATGTCCGAGGTGGGGATCGAACCCACGTACTCAGCTTTCGCGGCTGATGCCTGTACCCCTCGGCCACTCGGTCTTAGCAACCACCGGTCAAATTTCTCGGGCATATGCAATCCCTTACAAGGCTAGGCGCCTTTGACCATTCTCTGAGGGTAAGCAATACATGCCTGCACCTCCTATTTATATAGTATTAAGTAGTGTGACTACTGGAGAAAAATTAAAAGTGCAAATCAAAATATTTAGTTAATAAATAATTTAATTTGTACTTTCGCAATATGTTAAATATTTAATATTTATGCAAATAATCGATTCTGAAGAAATTTTTATCAATTATGAACGTACTGTTTATTTACATATTTCATTGTAATTTTTTAGGCTGGCAATAGAAAGTCCTTGAACAGAAAAGTGCCACTTTGATCCCTCCCAGCAAGGACTAATATGCCCGTATTCGAATAGGTGGTGTGAAAATGTATATTTATTACTTTTTTTTTATTTATTGAACAAAATAAAAGATACAATACATGCATTGACCGTATTTTTAGGGTTCCGTAGCCAAAATGGCAAAAACGGAACCCTTATAAATTCGTCATATCCGTCTGTCACAGCCGATTTACTCGGAAACAATAAATGCTACAGTAACGAAAGGTAAGAATATTTGTTGGGTGAACCGCTACAGGATTCTGATACTAAATTCTAAAAAAAACCATTTGGGTGGGGGCCCTGGTGGGAAAATTTTTTTTAGTTTTTTTTTTACACTTATATACGTGTGTGGGGTATTAATAGAAAGGTCTTGGAAAATGATATGAAGGTTTATAAATCTAATTTTTATTTAAGCAAATCGTTTTCGAGATATCAGCTATCAATGTCTGAAAAATGTGTCTCCCCTCTATTTTTTAACCTACGCGATATAAAATTCTAAAAAATATATATGTTATGCACATTAATAAACTCTATCAACGATTTTAGTTTGATTAAATTATCTGCTACCTATATAGTTTTTGAAGTAGGTTGATCTAACTGTTTTTTTTAATAATAAATTGATAATGGTACGGAACCCTTTGCGCGCGAGTCCGACTCGCACTTGGCCGGTTTTTTTTTTGATCCTATAAACTTTTGGTAATAAAACAGGAACGTTTCATACAAACTTTTTGGGGCATTTTGGGAAATGTGGCGGATCTTGCTCAGTATCATTGACTCTACAAGCCTAACAATTTTTATCACTATCGAAGATATGTTCCAAATGTATAAACTTTTTGAGAAGTGCACAACTTTATAGTTCGAGAAATATTATTTGACCGACTGTTACCTACTTACGACCTTTTGTTTTGCGTTAACACTTACTAGACAATCTGCAGTCGAGCACTTTTCTATTGTTAATGACGCAAAACCAAAGGTCGTAAGTGAGATAAGAGTCGATCGAATAATATTTCCCGAACTATACTATGGTTTTTTGTGCAAGTTGTTCGCTATTTCTGTGTATAAGTCGTACTCAGATAGAGATATTCAGAGCTCAAACTCTTAAGTCATAAACTATTTGTTGGCGCTCAGATTGTTTCGAATAAACACGTTTAGGAATCAATCTCAAGTGACCCATTCGGTAATAAAGATTTCGTTAAACTTATACGAAAATGTTATCGTAAAATTAAACGCCATCTATTGAGGCTAGTCGTAAATGGCAGATTTCTTGGAGTTTTTATATGTTTACTTTTTACTAGTTTCCGTGCAATAGCGAGTTATTTTGAGGGGTTGTTCTCGACGTTTCTTGTTTAGAAAGGGTTCCAAAGGGGTCGATCACATAGAATGTACTGAATTAAAATTTAGGCTCGTTTTTAGGGTTCCGTAGCCAAAATAGCAAAAACGGAACCCTTATAGTTTCGCCATGTCCGTCTGTGCACAGCATAGCTCAGTGGCCGTTAATACTAGAAATCTGTAATTTGGTACAGGTATACATATTACGAGTAATTATACCAACAAAGTATTAAAATAAAAACTAGAAAAAAAATTTTTTTCGGTTGTTTCCCCAACTGGTGAAGTGCTGATGATTTTTTTTATTTGCTGTAATCCTACAGTGTGGGAAATCATTGTATAGGTATTTTAAAAAGAATAAGGGTCTTGAAAAAAACAATTTCTAAAGTCAATATTTTCGGAGATAATCGCTGCAGAGGAAAAAATAGTACATTACGACACAAGTGTGAAAAACATGGAATTCAAAACGAGTGGCGATGTTTTCGTTAAATCGACACGAGTTACGAATTTCGTTTTTGCATGTGTCTCGTACGACGTTTTTTAGTACAGATGGCCCTCCGAAGTTTTGAACCTGACGTAAAATGACCCACTTCTCGCAATAGAGCCTAAAAAAGGCACCATCTGTACTAAAAAAATAATTTTGCCCCCCCCCCCCCTCTAACGTTTGATCCGTAAGTCGTTCAAAAAATATGAAAAAAATCATGAGTAGTGGACTTATAAAATACTTTAGAACATAATCGGCCCAGCCGTTTATGAATAACTACTATTTCGAACATAATCGGCGCAGCCGTTTATGAATAACTACGGAACCCTACACTGAACATAGCCCGACATGCTCTTGCCCGGTTTTTTATATTTAAAAACTCAGTACCTATACTTAAAGAGAGCAATATAGTATGAGCAGTAGTTTGGAAAAGATAAGCATATGTTTGAGTAGAGACGAGTGGCTTAGTTATCGTCGTACACTTTCTACGCCTTGCTTCCTTGACTAAGAAGCATTTTCAAAGTAATATCAACGCCGCTAAATTTATAGTTTATCTGGTGTTCTAAATTGAATCGTCATAAGTTGAGTATTAACGGATTTCATAAAAGAAAACTTAAACACATGATTTACTATTGCTACAGCGATTCGGGATTCCCGATTTTAACACTAAAGGTTCACTCCATTTTACTATTCTATTTGTCAGTAGTCTATTACGTCAACAATTTTATTGAAGGAACTCAATTTGCTGATTGTATTTGATATACAGGGTGGGAATGAGTATACCGGCAGACTTTACCAATACATTCTTAATGACAAAAGAAGTAAAAAAAATGTGACATAATGTCATTTCTGAACAAAAAAAAATTTTTTTTTTCTTTCTGTGTTGTGATATTTTGATTTCTTTTGTACATGACCAGTAATAAATTGTAGGGAAAGAATATTTTGTTCAGTGTTTTTGAATTTTTTTTAAGTTTAAAATTTTTCTGAAACTCTTTTCTCATTTTCTCTAACTTTAATCAGTGTGTATGTCGAGATGAAAACAATTACTGTAAGAATTTTAATCGTGCAGGCATTTTTCAGTGACTTGTGATGAAAATAGTTTTTTGAATAACAAGTCATTATCTCTTAAACTAAGCTGAATCCAGAAAAGTTCGAATGACATTATAGTCTCAAAATGTGTTCAGGAATACACCTTTCAAGTTTGTCGGTATACTTACTAGCCACCCTGTATGTAAAGGGACGGAAGAAATGAGTAATTCAATATTTTTATTTTTAATAGTAAGGGTCATGGTCCATACAAAGTTGAGAAAAATTGTGCGCTGCGAGTTACAGTTTTGTAATTTTAACCAGAGCTAGAGGATTTCAAAATTGTTGTTTTTAGATGTGGAGGGAAAACCAATTCCCCCCCTGAGCGCGGGGGGAGGGGGGTGAATGTGCATACGGAAGGGTTGCGTTTAATATTTTTTTACTAATTAACAAGGCCTACTATGCATTGTTTGGTATCATTTTCGTGTAAAACGGACCTGGAAAATCCATTTTTTATCATAAACATGAGCAATTTCATATAAAGATGTAGATTTATTGGAGTAAAAGTAAAAAAGTTACCGTTTTTATTTTAATTTAAGCGTCATATAAGTATTAAAAAACAAACTTATCCAATTAAAATAAAAATGTGTAAGATAGCATATTTATTGCAGTTTTTAAAAATATACACATTTTGTAGTCTTTCATACAAAAATCACTGAAAAAAAAATTTACCTGACGCGTACCTCCAACAAAAACCTCCGCGTATTCTCAAAAAAGAGACTTTTGTGCCGGCAACTGCTCATAGATTATACATATTTTTGTACTTGCATATTATTATTCATATTACAATTGTAAGTATTTATTGATATGAAAGTAAATTGAATTATTTTCTGATCTTCTTTTTTTAAATAACCTAAGATTATTAAGAATTTTATTTGATCAGATTCTATTTTTAGATTTTATCGATTATTATATACCGCGTGTATATTATATATCTGGTCTATCTGAGCACATGTATGATATATAGTACCTATCTGATCATATGAATCGGAATGGGTAATCATTTTTACAAGTGTCATTAGGTAATGATCTCATTACCAAAGACGATAAAGGTAATTTTCACTAACCGGGACTAAACAACTAACCCAGTTCACCCACGTTAAAAGTTTATATCATATGGAATTTGACAATCAACTTCATTAATCATGATTATTACCATATCAGCCGAAAGACGTCCACTGCTGAACATAGGGCCTCCCCCAAAGATTGCCAGAATGACCGGTCCTGCGCCACTCGCATCCAGCGGACTCCTGAGACCTTCACTGTCTACCTTGTGGGGGGCCTACCCACGCTGTGCCTTCCACCTGCGAAGCCGCCGCATTGGCCATCGGTTCTACGTGCAATGTGCCCCGCCCACTGCCACTTTAGTTTAGCGATTCGGAGAGCTATGGAGCTATAAGTACTTTGGTTCTGCTACGGATCGTCTCATTTCTAATACAACCTCGCAGAGAGACTCCCACCATAGCCCTCTCCATTGCCCTGTGGGTGACTTTAAGCTTTCTTATGAAGCTCATTCTAAGCGACAACGTTTCAGTACCGTATGTCATCACTCTTTTAAATCTTTGATCAGTGTGTGTTGCCACACTGATCAAATACTTTTGTCTTCAAGAACTGCGGAATATTGGACGAAAAGATGTGTCGTAGCTTCCCAAACGCTGCCCAACCTAGTCGGATTCGATGACTGAGCTCTTACTCAAAGTTGGATTAGTCTCCGATTGTAACGGGAGTTTTCGTCTTATCCATGTTCATCCTAAGACGAACTCACTCGAAGGCGCTACTGAGGTCAGCGAGCATCGTACTGAAATCTTCCAAGGTCTCAGCCAAGACCACCGTATCATCAGCGAAACGAAGGTGAGTGAGGTGTACTCGCTTTTTATGTTGATATTCACCTTTTCCAGTCCAGTCTTAAAGACATCTTCCAGTGCAGCGGTAAACAGATTAGGGGAGATGACACCTCCTTCAAGCATATTATACTGCAGCGGGGAGTAGTCTTGGAGTCGGATTGACATAGTGGCGCTTTCGTACAAACACCTCAACATTTCGAAATAGCGGTAGTCTACTTGGTATCGTTAAAGAGACTGCAGTACGCCCAGAGTTTTGATCAAATCGAAGGCCTCGGGGGTTACCATGACGTACTAATGCGATTCAGTTTAGGTTCTGGGAAAGAGGCAGTGATACACGAATCGTATAGCCTTGTCCCTTTCTCTCGACCTAAATTAAACCACATTAGTACGTCATGGAAACCCCCCTTATCGTAGTCCACAAACGCTAAACGCTAAACAGAGGGGCTGGTTATACCTATTCCTCGGGCTTCTGTATAACATTTACGAAACGCCAATTCGGAAACCGGCTTGTTCTGGAGGCTGGAAGTCATCAAGCCTGCGTGCAAAACGATTCGTAATGACTTTTGAAAACATCTTATAAATATGGCTCGGAAGTGAGATGGATCGGTAGTTCTTCAATAAGGCGTTGTCACCTTTTTTCAAGAACAGTACCACCACTCTTCTGTTCCATGCCTAAGGCGTTCTCCCTTCCGGAGTTGAACAACTTCTGAAGGGCTATAAGGATTGGTTTACCACCTGGCTTCAGATGCTCAGCTATAATTCCGTCTTCCCCAGATGCCCTGTTATTTTTGAGCTGTTCAAGAGCCATTCTAATATCACATAGGCTGATGTCTCGGATATCCTCTGTATAGTGCCGAGTCAGTCACTTACTTCATAAGAAATTTATCAATTATCAAATTCCCTGTGAAATAAACGTTTAACCCGGGGTGCTTGGTTAACCTAGGTTGATGCAATTTGCCCTAACAGACATTATGAAGTATTTTGTTTACGCAAAATCGCTAAATTCCCGCAGTAGAAACGTACTGTCAACAATAAGTGAAAGCAACGTCCCTTTTTTATTCGAGGTACGCGACAGGTGCAATTTTTTTACAACTTATTTTTGCATGGAAAGGTCCAAAAAGTATATATTTTTAAAAACTACAATAAATATGCTAACTTGTAGTATTTTTTTTATTTTCATATATTTATTTGGTAATACTTATATAACGCAACAATCAAAATAAAAACGGTGATTATTTTACCTTTATACTAATAATATTTTTTTTATTTATGAAAATCCTCATGTTATCGTCAAAAATGAATTCCCCGTGTCTGTTTTATATGAAAATGATACCAAACAATGAATAGTAGGCCTAAATATTAGACGAAAAATTTTTAAACATAACCCTTCCGTTTGCACATTCATCCCCCTCCCCCTTCGTTCAGGGGGGGGATTGGTTTTCCCTCCACATCTAAAAATATTTATTTTTACACCCTCTAGCTCTGGTAAAAATTACAAAACTGTAACTCACAGCGCACAATTTTTTCCATTTGGACCTCTACTATAATGGTGTATGTTTAATTATGTCGATTACACACGTACATTTTTGATGATTGCTAAGTTTATGTTACTCACGCCATAGAACCACTGTTGTTTTATGAAAACAACTGATTTAGGCGCGGGACTTCGTTGAGGGGGGGGGGAAGCGTACTATTATTGAGTTATTAAAAAAATAAGTTTAATGACTGAACAAGTATATTGCAACCTTTATTTCATCCTAATGCTACTTATTTTGTCATCTGCCGTCATGCCGTCAATCACCTGAAATTAACTTCTGTGTTATTCTTAAGGTTCTCTCACACTTACCATTTCATTTATTATGTATGAAAACGAAAAAAAAAATTGTTTTTCGAATTCGACTAAAAGCTATATACCAGTAGCTCCAATTAAGGTACCAACCAGCCTGTTAAATTTAACGGAATGCAAAAATAACACGGCGTATAAAAATATAGGCAAAAAACATGTTTAATTTACCCAATTTGATTATGACATATATGAAACTAGGTGCCTACAAAAAGTAGGTACAAACTACGTACCTATAAAAAGAACCACACACTTCATACGAGATCAGGATGTTTAGCCAAGTTACCAATCGCTTAGTTATCGTATCGTAGTTTTCCCTCTCTGTCGCTCTGTCATATTAGTGCGACAAAGACAGTTAGCTGCCTTTCGTTTATGACTGACGATTAATCGTTAGCGATTGGCAACTTGTCTAAGCACTCAGGAATACTCTATTAAAATTTTGCGGTTCTTTATACAGGAATTATCTTTAAGTTTAATCTGTCTTTTTTTTTCCTATCCGACATATACTATTTGTTACGAAACTTACGAGCAGGTAAACCTTACGGGTAACGACATTTAGAATATGGTTTAGGCTTCGTCATTCTATATCGGAACTGTTTACTGGGCCTTTTATAAGATATATCAACATTATTAATGTCGTAAATCATATCCGGAGCTCTCATATTTTGGCCGGAAGAAATACGATATTGTTTCTCTCTTTAGGTGATTTTTTGGTTTAAATTTACTTTGTTGGTATGGGATAATATGATTGTCGCAATATAAATCGAAAAGAAAATACTTAACAACTAAATTTTATTTATTCGAATTGTTCTGTTGGGTGGACCTTCTTGCACAATTGGGCGTAGTTTAGGGAAAACGATCCTCGAACTCTAAAATTGGTCACTGAAATAAATTACTTTTCCTTTTGATATAAGATTTCTATTGAATTGATGTATTTTTATGGACTGGATCCTTTTCCATAAACTATGTCCAATTCAGAGTTAGACAATTAACTTACAGCAATTCACCACTTAAAATAAATAGGTACCTACTCACGAATGTATGGATTTAATCCGTTAACATTAAATTAGTTGGTTAACCCTAGATTGTTCAAAGTTTCGCGTCATTATAACATTCTAGGAAGAATCTAGATTGTAGGAACATCCAACGTCATATGTGTCACTTTGACGAATGGAGTAGGCATCAAGTTATATCACCGAAGCCAGGTAAAGTTAAATTTGAAGTGCACAGTGTCGTGTGAAGCTATCTAAGCTTCACACGCGATAAAAATGTGTTTGAACACATATTGAAACCACAATCTTTATGATAGCTACGAGTGTGGACTGTATGAGGATAATGAGAAGAAATGGAAATTAGAATAGTACATTACGACACAAGTGCGAAAAAACATGAAATTCGAAACGAGTGGCGATGTTTTAAAACACGACCGACAGGGAGTGTTTTAATCGACACGAGTTACGAATTTCGTTTTTGCACGTGTCTCGTACGACGTTTTTAGTGCAGATGGCCCTCCGAAGTTCTCTTGAAAAAAGCTTACCAAGTGTTTATACACCGTGTTTTTAATGATTTCCGTTAAATTGGACAGGTTACTTGGGACATTAATAGAAGTTGCCTGGTATATCGGCTTTTGTTAATTTCATAAAATATATATTTTTTCTTTTTCATACATAATAATTGTAATGGCAAGTGTGAGAGAACCTTAAGAATAAGATCTCATGTGACTGACGGCACACGTCAAAATAAGTAACATTAGGATGTAATAAAGGTTGCAATACACTTGTTCAGTCATTAAACTTATTTTTTTATTGACACAATAACAGTAAGAGTTAAGACACTCGTTTCTTAGAGAAATTGATTATTTTTGACCTAAATAATCTTCCCTTTAATTTAACGGAAATAAATAAAAACACGATGTATACTATAATGTTTGCGAAACCAAACTCGCCTGGCCTGTTGGTTGTTTGACCTGAATAAGCTCTTCAAATCCGACGCAGTACCCACAGCAACACTAACAAAGGATAGACTTTATGTGCATGCAATAAGGACTATAAATAGTCAATCAACGCTGAGGGTGGAACGCAACCGCGTATACAGGAAGTGTCAGAGATTTATCCCAAAAAACAAGCTATGAATTCTAATTCACGGCCACTTTGGCGCCTGTTTAACTTATCTGTTTACTGAAAACATGACGCGTTTTTACGCTACATGCTTGGAATGAGGAAAAATTGATCTGTCCTAGAAGATACATGAAGATATGTGAAATATCAGAGTATACAATATTTAGCGTCACACAGATTACTATATTTCTTTATTCATGTCAAAATTAAAAAGAACACAGGTAACTGAAATCTAAGATGCTTCACAGAAACTTGTGTGGAACCATTATTTCACTCACAACGAAAATAATAAACAACATTACGTTTATTATTTTACACTAAATAAAATAATTTAAGTATTGGCACATGTTTAGATAAATAGGTAGTGTACTTAAATAACTACATTACTAGATAACTACTTAATAATATTTTTAGGCATTGTTATTTGTAACTTAACAAGTTTCTGCCAAAAAAGATTTATCGCTGAAGTTAAAGTAATTTAAAAATATGTGTTAGACTTTAGTAAAACGTCCCATTTTGTCGCTTACCATAAATACAACATTTCCTTGTATCTTCATATGGATAAACTGACAAAGCGGCTTTATGGCAAACGACAATGTGGGACGTTTCACTAAACTCACTCACATATTATGATAGTTACATAAAATATTGAGTATTACACAAACGTACAATACTAATAACTATGTGCGTTACACATAATGTATTTTACCATTATGTGACGGTTGTCAAAAATTCTCCCCTTGTTATTTTTTCCTTTAAATATTATTTATTTACATACTGGATAGTTAAAAGTGAGCTTACAAGCCACCAAAATCGTTGAAAAAATCATGTGAAGTCAAAATGTGATATTTGTAATAATTTAAACGGTGCACGTTTGCATGAAGAATGCAGAACGAAGTGTCAAATTTAGTGTGAGCATTATGAAGCAGTAGACCATTACCCTGGGACCACGTTTCGCCCGTAAGCTGCTTGAACCTCGGGCAGATCACTGTAAGGCTCCTTGAAGGCTCCCGAAAACCCCAGTGCCTTATACGAGTAGTAACTTGTTTGGGCTCCCGATTGCCGGAGTTCTTACGACAGCCTTTTTTACGACAGCCGTTTTATTTGTTAAGTTTCTTAATTACATCTTAATTTGTAGCTGTAATTTACTTATTTAGTTTATATTAAGTAATTCAATAATAATATTTTAGCTATTTCCTTTGCTAATCAACAGTATATTATTAAATCGAAGCCAAATTATTTGTATTAAAGCCGTTATACGTAATTTTTCTGCAGAATGAGTACCCAGTCTGAGTCGACATGTCCTTATTGTCCTAATTCGTCACGTGTATTCACATCGCGAGGCCTTAAAACGCACATAACGCGCACGCACAAAGATGTTTCCCGTCCTTCTGCCTCGCAGCCCGTAAGCCGCGCCGCCACGCAGCCTAATGCCATACAGCCGGTACCCGATGCTAGCAATCTGGACCAACTTGCTTCCCTGAAAGAGTCAGTGCGGGTACTTCGACACATTCCGAAGGGAGCGAGAAGTGTTGCAGCGAACAAGCTAAGCGGCATTATACAAGCTTGCATTACCACTAATGGTATGGATGATTGGTTCGCTCTCCTTTCTTTTTCTTATAGGGCCTTGAGAACGCCAGAGACGGGTGGTAATAGTTCTCTTACCGGTAAAGTCAAAGCGAACGTAGAAGCCTTCTCATATTTATCTTCAGTTGATAGTGAGGCAGTCTCTCGGTCATCGACTCTCACTAAGACAATTGAAGCCAAGGTGTATGAAGGTGATTTGCGGGGGGCCGTCCGGCTACTTATGAGCGAGGACATAATCGCCCCTTCTGGTCCAGATACGTTGGCGGCACTGCAGTCCAAACACCCTAGTCCGTCCCGCCCCCTATTTTTTCCGACTGAGCCTGACTCGGATAGCCCGGTCTTGTTAGTTAAGGTGGAGGATGTGGCTCTGGCACTTAGTTCTTTCCATAGTGGGTCAGCAGCGGGCTTAGACGGCATTCGCCCGGCCCACTTAAAAGAGTTGACATCTAACACGGCTGGCGATAGTGGGGTACGCTTGATGGAGGCTCTGACCAGTCTGTGCAATTTTTTGCTCAGTGGTAGGCTAAATCCCCAAGTGTGTCCTTTTCTTTATGGAGCTACGCTTTGCGCGTTGAGGAAAAAGGACGGCGGACTGAGTCCTATTGCCGTTGGAAGTACTTTCCGTCGATTGGTTGCCAAACTGGGGTGCCGTGCGGTGAGAGGGGAAATGGCGTCGTATCTGCAACCACGCCAGGTGGGATTTGGTACACGTTTAGGGTGCGAAGCGGCGATACATGCTGTGCGTGCTTTTGTTTTGGAGCCAGATAATGCTGGTAGTGTCATCGTAAAGTTGGACTTAAAAAACGCCTTCAACACTGTAGAAAGAGACGTTTTCCTGGGTGAGGTCAAGGAGAAAATTCCTGTGCTTTTTCCTTTCCTTCACCAAGTCTATCACTCACCTTCTAACCTTTTTCACGGTGACAACCTTATACTATCTCAAGTGGGGGCTCAACAAGGGGATCCTCTTGGGCCACTTGTTTTCAGCCTTGCAATTCAGAAAGTAATTTCTGAACTCAAGTCTCCCCTCAACATCTGGTATCTTGACGACGGTACTATTGGGGGTAAACCAGGAGAGGTGGAGCGAGACTTGCACCTTTTGCTGCGACGTCTGAGGGATTGTGGGCTGGAAATTAATACGTCCAAGTGTGAGTTTTTTCCTTGTGGCTCTCAGACATCTTCGCTCTTTCCTCTTTTCTCATCCTTACTTCCTGGCCTCACGGAACTGAGCACAAACTCCTTTTGTTTGCTCGGAGCGCCAATATTCCCATCTGCCGTCCCTCTAGCCCTCCAGACTCGTAGGAATCTCCTTTCTCTTGCTGGCGAACGTCTTAGAAACTTGAATCCACACGTGGCGTTAGTCCTGATGCAGAAATGCTTTACCGTCCCAAAAATAACCTATCTGCTTCGCACGGCTCCTGTATGGCCATTTCCTGATGCCATGGACGCTTTCGACGCTGTTATTAGGTCCATGCTCGAGTCCGTTCTCAACATCTCCCTAAACGAGGTCCAGTGGACACAAGCGGCCTTGCCCATCCGTTACGGAGGTATTGGGATGCGGCGCGTACGGGACGTGAGCCTGCCGGCTTTCTTGGCGTCAGCCCATGGGGTTACTGGCCTAGTCGCTAAAATTCTGTCTTTTAATGGCGACGGGCTTAGTGTGCCGCATGTGGTTGACGCTTCGAGGGAGTGGTTGGCTGGCAACCCGGGCGCGGCCGTCCCGGAGAACCCGAAACTCCAGCGAGCTTGGGACGACGTAGGCTGCAAAGGTACTTTCAATGAACTTATTGCCAACACTTCGGGGGTAGACCGCGCGAGACTTCTGGCTGTATCGCAGTCGGAATCAGGGGCGTGGCTGCACGCCTTACCTTCGCCTCAATTAGGCACATTGCTCGACGGTGACTCTTTGCGGGTGTCTGTAGCTCTCCGCCTAGGCTGCGCCGTATGTCAACCACACATATGCATCTGCGGGTCTACGGTGGAGGCTGACGGCCATCACGCTTTGAGTTGCCGGCGATGCACTGGTAGGCATCCGCGTCACCATGCCCTCAACGACATAGTCCAGAGGGCGCTTAGGTCAGCCGGCGTCCCCTCCGTGCTCGAACCTCCGGGCCTCAGTCGCACTGACGGCAAGCGACCTGATGGCTTGACGTTGCTGCCGTGGGAGAGAGGCCGGTGCCTGGTATGGGACGCTACGTGTGTTAGCACTTTCGCAGCGTCTCATATCAGTCGCACATCGCGCGCGGCTGGAGCGGCAGCCGAGGCTCAGGCTGCGGTGAAGCGGCCAAAGTACGCTCCCTTAGGGTCAGGGTACCTCTTTGTGCCTTTTGCCGTCGAAACAGCAGGGTGCTGGGGGAAGGACGCGAAACTTCTAGTGCGTGACATAGGGCGTCGACTCAGACAAAGGGGAGAAGACCACCGCTCCGAATCGTTTCTGGTGCAGAGGTTGGCCATAGCTATCCAACGCGGCAATGCCGTGAGTGTTATGGGCACCTTTGCACCGGAAGCGCTAAGGAGCGGATATTGACAGGTTTTTTTTTTTCTATGTACCTATATAATTTTTTTAAGTTAATTAAGTTTACTTTTAAGATCTAGTTTTTTACTTTAATATTGTATTTAAGTTAATTTATAATGTAATTTTTAACATTTTACTTTTACCATTACGTCTAGAAACGTCTATGCCTCGTACGTTAAGGAGTAGGAAGGTACTTAAATGTTAGGAGAACTTAAATGGAAAATGTCAGTATCGATATTATAATGTTATGTTCAGTTTCACGGTTGAACAAACGGGGTTCGCGGGGTATTACCGCATTTGGTAAATAATAAATAATATTGAAGACACTCTTAAAAGAAAACGGTTACGCATATCTAAAAGGAAATTTACCTGTTGTGTTGCTTGTTGTTTTTGTATTATTTGTCTTGATAGGTTTGAGTATTTCGTATAAACCTTTGTAACTGTTTTTTTATTGTATGCGTACTCAGATAAAAAATGTCGTTGAATATTGGTGTATTAATAAAGACTGTTAAAATATGGTGGCGATGGAAAGATATTTATTAGTTTGCTATTTTTGATGTCGTCTGTATTTTATCATTATTATTTTGATGGCTACCGTATCTCAGTCTGTAGTGAGCCTTCTAACAAGCTGAGGGTCCCAAGTTGAATCCCGGCGGCGAGAACATTATCTTTTTGGTTTTGCTACAAAATATGCTCCTTAGTCATGGATATATCTAGTATTATTTGTCGTCGTTGAGTACCTACTCATCTCACAAACCTTAATCGAATTCACCGTGGGACTATGTCGACTTTGTATAAGAATGTAGCCATGTATTCAGTATTTTGATTACAAAATAGAGAAAAAAAGGGTAAATAGATTGTTGTAGGTGCACATAATACCAGGTTGGATATCAACCTGTGCTGCCTTTGCGACTGATCGGAACGCAAGCGTGGCAGCGGCTGTGCCCGCGACTTGATAGATTGTAAGTTAGTCAATAAATATCCGTTAAGTAAATCACTTGTGTACTCAATTAAATATCCCCACTCACCGCAACCTTCAAGGTTATTAACTACCTAAACCTAATACCTATAACTGGTGACCCCGAGAACATTAGTGAGTGAGGAAAGCTTTTAGTGAGTGAACATTAGTGAAGGTTTTTTGGAATATTTTGAACAATGCCTAACGGAGCGAAGCCTATACCACAAGGCTATGTACAGGTTGGACAAGCGGCGTTTCCCGTGACTATGGCATCGGGAATAGCGAATCCACAAACTAGTACGACGGTCAGCACGGCGCCGGTACCAGGACCCTCACACGATGGGAGCTTGGCAGAGAATACGTCAGCATTGGCCAGCATTACAATTTCTTCGAGAATTCCGGAGTTTTGGACGGACATGCCAAAACTTTGGTTTTTGCAGTTCGAAGCGGCGGTGGAAAATCAGCGCCTGGGAGATGCGGCCAAGCAAAATTTAGTGGTAACCAAGCTGAGTAAAAATGCCATTAAGCAGGTGAGCGATTTATTACTATCACCGCCGGCAGAAAACAAATATGGGACGTTGAAAGACAGACTGCTCAAGATATATGAGGAGTCAGATACCCGCCAGACTCAGAAATTACTGGGAGAGATGGAGTTAGGCACTCAAAAGCCGTCCCAACTCCTCAGAAACATGCGTGACCTTGCGCGAGGGAAGATTTTGGACCAGACGTTGGTTATTATGTGGAACGGCCATCTTCCATCAGCGGTGCAGGCAGTTCTAGCTGCATCCGAGGTCACGGACATGGAGAAATTGGCTAGCATCGCGGACAAGGTCATGGAGGCGACGCGACCGATGGAAGTCGCGGAGATATCCCCGAATAGACAACGCACGCCGGATGACTTAACGGCGAAATTAAATCGGCTTACGGTGGAGGTCGCAGAGCTACGGAGGTCAAGACGTCCGCAGAGGAGCGCTACACCGAGGAGGCAGCCGTCAAGGTCAAGGGAGAGAAAAACCAGCAAAATTGGACGTAAACCGGGATGGTTATGCTTTTACCATTTCCGATACGGAACTAAGGCCGCGAAATGCATCAAACCTTGCCACTGGGAGAACCAGCCGGAGAAGGGAAACTAAGTGCGATACAGTCTAAGGCGGAGATGTGTATCGATGGAACAAATAATCGCCTATGTGTTACAGACTTAAATAGCCGTTTGAACTTTTTAATAGATACTGGTTCGCATGTTAGTGTTTTGCCGGTATCCCGAAAGCATGCGGCATCTACTGCGGTGAGTCCTAACTATAAGTTGTATGCCGCCAACGGCAGTGAAATAAAGACTTTTGGAGTGCGTAGTTTAGTCCTTAATTTAAACCTTAGAAGAGCATTTAAATGGATTTTTATAGTAGCTGATGTTAAACAACCCATAATCGGAGCCGATTTTTTAAGCCATTATAGGTTGTTAGTAGATCTCCACGCGCGGAAATTGTGGGATAAAGTTACTATGTTAAATGTTATTGGTTCTATTGTTATACAGGATGCATCCCAATTGTCAATTAAGTCTGTAGATTTAAGAAATCCTTGGCATGAATTATTGTTAAATTACCCTGATTTGACGAAAGCGGTGTGTTACAAGGACACCCCGAAACATTCAGTGGTTCACCATATTGAAACTACGGGACCCCCGGTATACGCGAAAGCAAGACCCTTACCACCAGACCGGTATAATAAAGTGAAAGAGGAATTCAGGTTGATGGTCGACCTAGGCATCTGCAGACCTTCGAATAGCCCTTGGGCAAGTCCTTTGCACGTAGTACCCAAGAAAAATGGGGAGTTACGTCCGTGTGGCGACTATAGAAGGCTTAATGCAATTACAAAGCCTGACCGATACCCAATTCCTCGTTTACAAGATTTTACATATTTGTTGGCTGGTAATAAGAAAGTATTTTCTCGGCTAGATCTAAACAGAGCGTATCATTTTATACCGGTGGCCCCGGCAGATATAGAGAAAACCAGTATAATAACGCCCTTTGGGTTGTTCGAATTTCCCCGGATGTGTTTTGGGATGAGGAACAGTGCCCAGACGTTCCAGCGTTTTATGGATACTGTGGTACTGAGAAATTTAAATTTTTTGTTTACCTACATAGATGATGTAATCATCGCGAGCGAGACAGAAGAACAACACAAAGAGCAATTGAAACAGGTTTTCGATCGTTTTAATCAATATGGCATAACAATTAATGTGTCTAAATGTGATTTTGGCAAGTCTAAGCTCGAATTTCTAGGTTACGAAGTCTCAGCGGACGGTATTCGACCTTTGGACGATAAAGTGCAGGCTATAGTCGATTTTCCGAAACCTAAAACCATCGAGCAATTGCGACGATTTTTAGGTATGTTAAATTTTTATCGCATGCACATTCCTAAGGCTGTCGATTTTCAGGCTGAGTTAAATACTTACTTGCATAACGCAAGAAAACGGGATAAGACGATCATTCAGTGGACAGACAAAGCTAACGAAGCTTTTGAGAAGTGTAAAGAAAGCTTAAAAAGCGCTGTCACACTTTCTCATCCACTTCCTGACACCAAGTTATCTTTAATGACAGATGCGTCAGAGACGAGCGTAGGTGGCGTCTTACAACAACAGGTAGGTGGCATTTGGCAACCATTAGGCTATTTTTCGCGAAAACTATCAGATGCGCAAAAGAAGTATTCGGCGTATGATAGGGAATTGTTAGGAATTTATGCCTCTGTTAGGTATTTCAGAAATTTGTTAGAAGGTCGTAATCTTAGTATACATACGGATCACAAACCTCTAACGTTTGCTTTCAGTAAAGTAAATAGTGACAAAGAAAGCCCCAGGAGAGTTCGTTATTTATCATACATAAGTGAATTTACAACAGATATACAACACATAAGTGGTATGCAGAATGTAGTAGCAGATACCTTATCCCGGTGCGAAGCAATTTACTGTCCCACGGGCATCGATTACGCAGAATTGGCAGTTAGGCAAAGTAGTGACGACTATTTACAGGAAAGCTTGCAAGCGTCACATGATACACTGCAATATAAGCAAGTTAGCTAGCCGGACTGTGAGAAAGTGATTTACTGCGAGGTATCAACAAAGAATATTAGACCTTATGTACCCGAGAGTTTTAGAAAGAAAGTATGGCAATATATACATAATCTAAGTCACCCTGGGTCGCGTTTTATAAAGTTACAATTTACAATTTCGCTGTTTGCCTCTCTAACGCACTCACATATTGGCTAGAAAGAGAGGCAAACAGCGAAATTGTAAATTGTAACTTTATAAAACGTGACCCTGGTATTAGGACTACGAAACGTTTAGTTACCGAAAGATTTTTTTGGCCGAAAATGAATGCCGATGTTGCTAGATGGACTAGATCGTGTATACAGTGCCAGAAAGCTAAAGTAATACGTCATACCGTTTCAGGCTTAGAGCAATTCGCGGAATCTGATCGTTTTGCGCACGTGCACATTGATATTGCGGGACCATTAGCCACGACCAGCGAAGGTTACCGTTATTGTGTGGCAATGATAGACAGATTTTCAGGATGGCCCGAGTTATATCCGGTTCAGGACATTACGGCGGAGACCATAGCTAGGGTAGTTTACGAAGGGTGGATTACTCGTTTTGGTTGCCCTACGCGTTTAACGAGTGATTGTGGTAGGCAGTTTGAAAGCGATTTATTCAAACAATTAATGAAGTACCTAGGCGTTCATAAGCTACGTACTACGCCCTACCACGCCCAGAGCAACGGTCTTGTGGAGAGGCTGAACAGGACATTTAAAACAGCCCTTAAGGCTCGCCTAAGTGATAACACTTGTTGGGCAGACGAATTACCCACGGTATTGCTAGGTATGCGCGCAGCTCCTAGAAGTGACACGGGAGTGAGCGCAGCGCAGTTAGTGTATGGTAAGTCAATTAGGTTGCCTGGTGAATTTTATGACGAGGTCAGGGTTACTAATTCTGTTTCGGAGTATTTTCAAAAAATTAGGGATTCCGTAAACAAATTAAAGCCAAGACCACAAAGTCACAGTAATTCACGTTCGTTGTTTGTTCATAATGATTTAAAAACATGCCAATATGTATTTTTGAGGAATGATTTATTACGTAAGTCCTTACAACCTCCTTATGACGGTCCGTATAAAGTCATAAGTAGGAGAAATAAGACGTTTGTTATCCAGGTGGAGAATAAAGAAGTAAATGTATCGATAGATAGATTAAAACCGGCATATGTAATTAATGACGATATGGAAACTACAGACGAAAATACTGTAGACAGTTTACCTAGTAAATACCGGCAGAATGATTCCACATCGAATAACAATGACACTTCTTGCAAAATTATACCTGTGAAAACAACACGCAGTGGACGGGTTGTAAAGAGGCCAGTGAGATTTGCCGATGCAGCGCTCTAGCCACGTTCTGCGAATACAATAACACCTCACCAGCGAAGGAAAAAAACATAGAAGCATCCCTTCATACCAAATTCTGTTCATATAACGGGCAATAACTGGATATACGCATGTGCACTAAGCTACCAATCAAAATCGTCAAAACGATGAGGTCGGTTTAAATTGCGCAAATGTCCATAAATATAATTGGTCAACGTCAAAACAGTGCGTTCTGATTGGTTGGTTACAAAATGGTGATCGTTAACAAAATACATGTGTCATTAAGAACGCATTGTTCGTAAATAGTTTAATGCAATGGAGAGCAATTTTCACATGACACATTTTTATTGCGATAACTTGAAATAAAATATTCAGTAATAAGTTAATTTGCTTCTTGTTTTTCTGCGTTCCCGTGGTGAATACAGAAAAACAAGTGGACAATAATAACAACCATCATTGTTGTTATTGTTGTTGAATTAAGCAATTTAAGACACAAAATATTTAAAGAAATTGAATTATTAATATAAATATTTTTTCGAATATTCTATATATTCTTGCTATTTATTATCCCCGATCTCGTCTCGCCATAACGTGCATATAGACAGGCTATGCAGATTTTACTGCTACATAACAGTAGAATCTTAAAAAATACCTCAGGTTTTTCTGTTACATTTCTATGTTGTATCACTTGTACCTAATTATTTGAAACTCCACTTTTACCAGTTTTAAATAACAAACAGCGAATATATTCACCAAATTTTATTTCAGTGTATGCTACAAATTTAGAGAAACGACGGCTAGGATATGGTTTTGGTTTATTTGACAGCATCTATAGAACGCTACTGTTTAGAAATGTAGACGAAGGAAAAGACAATAAAAATAAACTAAACTAATATGTTCAATGTAAAAACAAAAAAAAAAAACAATTTCTCATACAACTGAAACTGCACATTTTATTTAATCGTCATTGCAAATGCTATCACGATGATTTGCATATTTTTACTAAAAATGTGGTATTATTTGACTGTATGAGCTGTCGCCATTGTATTTCCTACTAGCACAGCATAGGTACTACATTTAAATAATGAACGGACATACGTGCTAGGATGCCAGAGTACATGGCAGAGCAAAAGGTGGCATTATACCATCCCCATATAAAATTGCCCCAAAACAAATAAATTTAAAATAAAATGTAGTGAGACTATTTCTTGTGAAATGTGATTCCATCTTTTTTATGGTGCTTGTGTCAGCGTCTTCTGTGCATTTGACGGCGTAACGGGTCATATTTACTTAGTTTTGAGATTTTTTCGCCAGCTGTCAGTAAGACCGCGCGACGTGTCAGCCATTTGTATACTAAGGCTCTGTGTCATATAGATCGATGCCGATGTATCCGGTTTCGAGGCGTCACTTTTCGGAGCTAGTTCGCCTTCTATGTTTTTTCCGTTCGCTGCACCTCACGCGGTAGGTATAATGTTGCAAGATATTTTATGCATTAATGTAATAGCATACGGTGTATTTTCCTATGTTATGTAAGCTTAGTATTTCATTTAAGTCGCAATTGGCATGATGACAGTTTTTTAAAACCATTTTATTATTATTGGTACACTCCTATTTGTTCCGAAAAACACAATATTTCAGCTACACAAGTGAGTTTTAACATAAATAATTGCATTTTTTTGTCACAAATTTGAATCTCGCGCGAAAACGGCCGCGAGTGTCATGGCGACGTCACTCCTTTTGTTCAAATTGCAGGGATGTATTTAAAGGAGGGAAACCGGTTACACGAAAATTTTCAATTTCTCAGAATCGATTTATTGAAATCGATGCGTCGGTAACTTAATTGATTAAAATAAAGAAATGTACATAAACTACGAAAATTCTAGCGAGAAATCGACACATAACTCTTGCATTAAATATTTTATCTTCTAGCTTTGTTATATTGAATAATCTACTACCTATTAGATTTATTTTTGTGGCCGAAGAATCGAGTCAAAGCGAGTCGATCGTATCGGAAATTTTGCAATGGGCAATGGGCATCACTAAGTTGTAAACTTGTCATTTGTCAAGTCAACGGATTTTTATGAAGTATTTCACTCATGAATGTAGGATTAATATGGATTTGACAACGTAATAATAATAGCAAGAACGAAAGGGATGGTCTTATTAAACTTTTAACTAGTGGAAGTGAAAAGGAACGATAATCGTCCGTCCTTATCACTGTGCCACAATTTTTTGTGTGGCACTTAGCATCTACGTGTCAGACAAATGCGTTGAATACGTCATTTACGTCTGGTGGGAGTGAAATTAAATGTTTTCAGTGTGAAAGTGGACACAAACAACTTATACCAAGGCTTATTTTGAACAATTTCATCTGTGTTTATCTTCTAGATATGGTGCGATGCGAAGTACTGGGCTGTAAAAGTAGAAACGAGCGAAAAATTGCTGACATAACCTTTCGCAGGTAAATATAGTGTTTTTCAGTCTAATTCTAAATGAAACTGTTAGCAAACCATTTTAAAATGTAAACTGATAAAAATACTAGTCATTAGAAAGCATTTTGGCCATAATTAACTCGGAAAAGGGAAATAATTCAGTGACTTTGTTATTGTTCGAGGGATGCCAGGGCAAGGAGGGTATAATTACCCAAAATTTTGGGGTAATTTCAGTATGATAGTTGCCCACGTTCGTAAAATTATTATAATGTATAAATGGTGGTTTGGCCCGATGGTGCACTTGCAAATGTTTTCTTTTCATAGAATTCTAATTATTTATGAGTAAATTAAATGTTATTTGTATATACGTTGTCGTTTTATTTTACCTTATCCTATTTAAATTATCCGAATAAGTTTGCCCAAACTAGTTTGGGTAATCGAGGGTTTATGTACTATGTTGTTTGTGGTAAGTAGGTACATGTAATTTTTCATTCTTCTAATGAAATCGATGATGATATATATATATTTTTTAATTTAATGTCGATAAGTTACTAAATATATCATTATTGACGAGTTGAAATTGAGAGTCGGGGATGGTAGAAGATAGTGTATACCTATAAGTAAAAAAAAATATAATTTTTAAGTAAATAATGCATCTTTGCTAGTCAATATGAGCTGTCCGCAAACCGTTTACACCATTCGTCAGTAGAATCCAAAAAAATGTAAACAATCCTAATAACTTGCATTATTCCATAATAAAACACTTTTAAAACACAATCGTAGTTTTATTCCGAACTTGAAAGAGTTCACTTACATTTTTAGTAAAAAATATTGATATTTATAGTGGTAACCTAAAATTATATCTGCGAACGTATTTCACGATAAGTTTAAAACACGTCAGATGCTATGGAATGTCAGCCATATTTGCTTACATTCTTTTTTTGGATTCTACTGTCGGTTGGTATACGTTAAAATGCAATTTAATTGATATTCGGCAAAGATGTATATTTTGCTTGAAAAACGCCACGTATCTATGACAGTTTAAAATACTATTTCGTAAATTAAATTAAATAAGGTACACTAAGAAACTAAAACTCCACTTAAATAAACATATTTGATATTACATTTTAATATTGTTTCATATAATAGGGTAAATGATGGGGTAATTTTTCTCGCATGGCAACAACGCTCACTATATATCCATCCCTCTTAGTGGCACACTCGGCGCGGCCCCTCGATTTCACTTTATACCAGTAATTGGAGTTCGAGGCCAAAGAAACTACGAAAATATTGCCACAGTAATGAAATATTCTTACATTAGTAAATCCTTATTTTCTAAAAACAGGCGTTGAGATATCTTATTTATTGGTAATTTTAATTCTTTAATTTCTAGAAACAATATTATTTACTTATTTTCACGTAAATATAAGATATTTTAATAAAATTTAAGTAACCGCAATTATTAGTAACAAAGTTGGTATTGCGCTTGTATCACCTCAGGTGTTAATAACATTTGGTACAGCAATTTAACTACACATAAATTAAAAACCCTATTGCTGCATACGTTTAGGAAATTGCAAAATAATACTTTGTAGCGTGCTTTATGTTCACATTTCGTATTCGTAAAATTTTATTTTTCAAAGATACACCTGATTTCATACAAAATGACACATATTGGCCAGATTAAAAAAAATTATAAATAATCTTAGTCACATAAAGCCGAGAGGCCTTTATGACGCCCAAATAATTTGTAAAAAAATGCTTAAAATATACCTCTTAGAGTATATAACCAACTTTGTTCCAACAAAAATCTGAAAAACTCATTTTAAACCTTAAAATAAGCGACAGTAAGTTCAGGACTCAACACTGATGGTATTATAAAGCACTCTTGGCTTCTATGGGAGGCCACTCGATTTTTACCCAGGACTCAGGAGGATAAGTATTAAAGAAGACAAATAAAATACAAAAAATGCTCTCATTTTACTTTTCCAAAGGACCCCGGGCCTAAAGTATGGAAAATGTGGTTTCAGTCAAATCTTCTGAAATTTTGATATGTTATAGATTTCAGTGCCCTGAAAAAAAATCTCTATGGGTGCTACCACGGTTTCCGGGTCCCTTTCCATGTTCTGCTCGATTTTGTACCAGATAACAAAGTAGTACTTAGTTCTACTTCGGGTCTATTTATTTAAACAATTGACATTAGTTTGAAACTTTTTCGTGATAATGCTGGTTAGTTAAAGACATAAAACGTCTACAATGTCAACTTCATACGCACGTGATGCACTTATCGTTTATAGCTAAATGTGTGATTCTATAATATAATATATTACCTACTTAGCATTGTAAAATATGAACTCATTCAAACATTAGAAAATATGGTGCTACTTTTAAATAGAGGAGATTGCTTCGTATGTAATAATGATGTTGTTTTTCTTGCACTGCGGCGGATACCTACCAGAAAACAACGAAGAAAAAAATCAATCTGCTATTTCGTTTAGAGAATCTATGAACAACATGTCGGCTGAGTTCAACAACGAGTCCCGTGTGTGTATTAATTATTTTGTGACCGATTGCTGAACTCAGCCGGCATTGTAGACGTTTTATGTCTATAACTAACCAGCATTATCACAAAAAAGGTTCAAACTAATATCAATTGTTTAAATAAATAGACCTGAAGTAGAACTAAGTACTACTTTGTTATCTGGTACAAAATCGAGCAGAACATGAAAAGGGACCCGGAAACCGTAGTAGCATCCATAGAGTTTTTTGTTCAGGGCACTGAAATCTATAACATATCAAAATTTCAGAAGATTTGACTGAAACCACATTTTCCATACTTTAGGCCCGGGGTCCTTTCTTTCCCATAATTTTAACCGGTGTGAAGGCAGGGGCTCACTTGGTAATTTAACTGTACCGTCTTAATAAATATGGCACGCTATCGTTTGTGTTCACTGGTAATTCAACTTCTTTTTAAAATAGGCTTTGAAACGTAGGCTCTTATCATTTTAAGCTCTTTACGATAAAATTTTGTCATATCAATGTTAGTTTACTTAGAGAAAAGAAAAGTTTTGTATTTACGTGTTTTTAAGGAAATCCTAGTTGTGACAGCCCTATTAAACAAAAAGGTTTACAAAAACATTACAGGGTTATGTAATGACAAAAACATTACAGGGTTATGTAATGTTTTCATTACGAATTATTTTAAATAAAAAAAGTTAATGACAAAAAGGTTGTCGAAATCTGAAAACATTATTTGACAATGACATAAGAGACTTTGACAGATTTGACAGTAACACATCTGTCGTAATTTCGTTGGCCTCGAACTCCAATTAGTGGTATAGTAAAAGTTTTGCTGTGATTGCTATTTGTTCAATTTGTTGCCGAAAATTGAGATTGCTCCAATGAATTCCAAGGTCTATAAGTGGTGTGCGGTCCCGTTGTGCAAAAACACAACTTATAACTTATAAGACACCTAACAAGTTGTTTATTTACGTTCCTAATAATATAACAACTCGAGAAAAATGGTTAACACTTGCAAACCGAGATCCAACGAGTCTAGTTACCACTTCGTCAATTTGGTTTTGCGAAGATCACTTTGATGTAAGTATTACCTACTGATAGAATAAGATACCGTGACTCGAAAATATTTGTTTTGAAATATAATACTTACAGAAACCATTTATTGAGGTTGTCTTTTTACCGGAGTCATAATTTCAATGTATTAGGTTACTAAATATTTATTCTTTTCAGCTGCCGCAAGATATGGAGAATTACATGCAGTATCATATAATGGGGTCAGTGCCGAAAGTTCTTATGAAAACCGGATGTATACCCACGAAATTTTCATGTCAACGAGACACAGAGCCACAAAAACAACAAGTACAAGATAAGCTGCTCAATGAATGTAAATCATCTTTGCAACTTGGGGACACTATGGAAGAGAGTAGCATGTTTGAAGAACCTTTTGATTCTAAAGAAATTTCATCTACAGGTACAATTTTTTTCAAGATTTTTATAAATTTGCATTTCATGTTCCCTTAAAATCTAAAAGAAAAGTTTAAATATTGCCATGTAATAAAGAAGTAATTGAGTTAGTTTTATTTTTATTATTAAAATACTAGTGTTTTGCTGCAATTGCACATGGTTTTTATTGAAATTGAAACCTTTGGTGGTTAATGTTATCCATTTTTTGTTATTATCTATATTTAGGGGCTTTTTATTTAGATCAATAATATAAGATTATATTTTTTTTACAGGTCCACTGAAAGATAAAAGTATTCAAGTATCTTTGAGAAAAAAATACAGAAGTAAAGCTACCCAATCTCAAGTTATAACAGTAATGAACCAGACAACATCTATAAGTCCACACACACAATCAATCTCCACCTCGCCATTTACAACCAATACTTGTATGGACAATACGCCATCCAAACCAAGTCATACACCATGCGAGTTGAAAACAGTTTTTGAGAAATCTGATAGTGATGTGACCTGTACTCCTTCTCTGCCTCGCTCAGAGTCATTACTATCCACAAGCTCTTTCAAGGTAACGTCTTCGGATTGCAGTGAGTTGATGGAGTATGATAAAAATCAACAGGATGCCATGATTTTGGAATGTACCTTAATAAAAATACAGAGAGATCCCCGAGCCTACCTCGGAGTTCCTAAAGATTGTTACTATTTAATTCAGATGTTGCAGGAAGAAACAAATATCCCTATTGAACACATACTACTGTGTCTTAGAAAAATAAGGTCAAACATTTCATTTCGTGAAATTGGCTATGATTTTGGAATAGATAGCACATATGCTAGCAAAATTTTTGCAAGAAATGTGCCTATTTTGGCCAGTTTTCTCCGCCCCTTCATTGTCAAATTAGACACTGAACTCATTAAAGGAACCTTACCTATGGCCTTTCGGCATAAATATAATGATATTGCCTGCATACTTGATTGTATGGAAATTGAAATTCAGAAATCTACACAAGCAGTTGCACAGGCTAGTTCTTGGTCAGAATATAAAAAAGGAAACACAATAAAATATCTGATATCTTGTACGCCCAATGGATTAGTTAATTATATTTCCCCTGGATATTCAGGGCGTATAACAGACACATGTGTTGTTGAAACCTGTGACTTTGTGAAAGGCCTAGAACCTGGCATGATTGTGATGGCTGACCGCGGTTTCAAGCATGTTGAACTGTATTTAAGACAGATGGGGGTACGTCTAGTACGGCCTCCAAGTGTCACGTCAGGGACTACAATGTCTAAAGCAGATGCCAAGGCAACAAAACAAATAGCTAGCCTTAGGATACACATTGAACGTGTAATAAGACGTTTGAGGGAGTTTAATATGTTAAAACCACATGCTTGTCTTAATTTAAGTTTGGTCAAAGTTCTTGATGATGTGGTGACTATAGCATGTGGTTTGATAAATTTGCAAGACTCTCTTATTAAATAGAAGTGTGAAAAAATTACAATTCATATTGTTTGAAGTTGGCTATCTTAGTTTCTGTTCTGACTTTTACCTAATAACTTTGTGGACTTTCTTCAAGCATGCTACTCTCTTCTATAGTTCCCAAGTCCCCATGTTGCAAAGATGATTCACATACATTGAGCGGCTTATCTTGTTCAATAGTATCATATTTTTGTGGCTCTGTGCCTCGTTGACATGAAAATTTCGTGGGTATAAATGATACTGAATGTAATTTTCCTGATACATTGAAATTATAACTCAGGTAAAAAGACAACCTCAATAAATGGTTTCTGTGTAAATATTGTATTATTTTTTAATAAATTGATCTTTTATGTACATTTAATGCCTTTTATTTATTACTTAACATATATTTTTTTTGTGACCTTCATGATAAAATCAAGCACTGTTCATATATGCTTACCCCATGTACACAGGAAGCTGGATAAACTTAAGTCAAACTATAAATAACCAAATAAACACAGGTCTATTAGGTGTAGTTGCGGGACCAGAGAAACAAGTAAATCATTTCTTAGCCTTTTAATTTTAATAGTTAAAAAAATCTTTTTAATAAATTAGAAAGCACCTTTACATAATAATGGGTAGATATTCTGTTGCCATAAGGGAACTATTACTCTAATTAAACCTAAAACATAGTTCTCATCATATGTAACAGTTACCATTTTCACTTTTTTATTTATACTGAAGTTACTATCAGCTACACAAAAGTAACCTGTTTGAAGCCCTGTTAGAAACATCTGTAGCTGCATTTGTGCATAAAACTTAGCAGTTGGTTTTTCGTTTTGTATATATTTTTTGTAATTTTTGGGACTTGCAGGGCACTTAATTTCTATTATCCCTCCCTGACATATCCCATCAGGAGAACCAGCAATCATAGGATACTCTTTGCTTAGCATCAATCCACATATTTTAATTTTTTTGCCAAGGACTTTGCTAACGGTATCTCTAACCTTTTCTTCTAGTATTCTTCCACGTTGCATAGCTGGAGTGTCTGGAAGTTTTCCTCCCATGATCAGTGCTATTAGTGATCCATCACTAGTTTGGCACCTACTAAATTCATAAGCTCTAGAAGCTGTCACTCTACCATATCTTAATTCATGCCAAATTTTATTCTGATATTGGGCCCTTGTTTCTTTCTCAACTCTTGACACATCCTCATCGGTTAATATTACATTTAGCAAAAAAGTATCAGATGACTTTTCTTTATATTTATGCACCAATTTGTGCATGGACAATCTATCTATGCTGTCATTGTCCACAATGTAGTCTTTTTGATACTTTAAGATTTCACAGTTAATTAGTTTTCTTCTTTTTCCTTCTATAAGAAACTTTTCAAATACCTACACTGTTATTAGATGGCAAACTAGGCTTACCCCCAGAGAGCTCTTTAGCTGTAATATATTTCAATGTGGTTCCAACTCTGGATAATTTTGACTTCTTCCAGTATGATTCCACTTCCGTACAAGAAGGCTCCTCACTCCTACGATGGACCCACATGAGAAAGGCAATAGTATGTTTGCAACCACCTTTGGAACCAACGCAGCAGCATTGCACTGATTTTATTTCTTCATCCACTTCATCCACTATTAATATGACCTCGTAGAGTTTCGCATGGACCTTGTGTTCGGGGCAGATTTTAGATTTAACTATGCACAGGTTGCCATCACGCTTAAGCTGCACATAGCTAACTGCATCGTCGCCATAAGACGGCCTGGAGGATCTAAAAGAAAGATAATAATAAGTATACATACATATACAGGGCATTTTTGAATGAGATAAAATTATTTAATGAGAAAACTTTAACATATTTTATGGATAACATTTTAAAATACTTACATGGAAGTTTTAACATTCCGATATTCGGCTGAACAGAAGTCTTTATTTGACCCTAGAAAAGCTCCCAACATCATAACATCAACTCGGGGTAAGTTAGCGCTATCAGCTCTAATGAACCCTGGTTCCATTGTTGATCCTTTACTTGTTTGATTGAAAATAAATTATATTATAAGGAAAAATCTGTCGAAAGTCGAAATGCGTAAGTACAATCGGTAAACTTCAATTACTTCAAAACTTCAAACTACTATTGACAACGCCGCGCCGCCGTGCCCAGTGTTGCCACATCATAGTTATAAAATATCCTATGTATATGCTAGCAAAATGTACGTAGAATCTGTAAATTGTCATGTAAAAAAATCACAGAACCACAGATTTTTTTATGAACAGGGCATGTTTTTTGAAGAAAAGATGACGTCACTCCTTGTGTCGCTCTCATTGGCGTTTCAGTCAACATGGCCGATTGGAGAATTTCACGCTTTTATTTTATTGAAAATATCATTCATCCTACTATTTATACTGAAATTGTGTATTTTTTTAGAAACATTTTAACATTGTTTTATTAGGGGAACCATTACTTCTTTGATTTTTTATTACTGTCATCATGCCAATTGCGAAATTAATTCGCATTATAATTTTATTTTTAGTACTTAAGTATCATGCATTTTTTTTACTTATTTACAATGTATTTCCTCCTCGTTTTGAATTGTATCGTTTTCAAATAAAAGGGAAGGGGGAATGGTGTAGGTGCACATAATACCAGGTTGGATATCAACCTGTGCTGCCTTTGCGACTGATCGGAACGCAAGCGTGGCAGCGGCTGTGCCCGCGACTTGATAGATTGTAAGTTAGTCAATAAATATCCGTTAAGTAAATCACTTGTGTACTCAATTAAATATCCCCACTCACCGCAACCTTCAAGGTTAATAACTACCTAAACCTAATACCTATAATTGTTTTTGGTCATCCTGATCGTCACAAAAAAGATGTCTTGAAAAAATATCTTCTAATGCGTTCACCATCTAACTTTTCTTTTTCATTTATAAGGACTTTCGCAGGCTTGATTCCTATCGTTAAACGTTGAATTTAACGCTGGTGGCATGTCGCTTTAAACCGCTGTATAGTCCAAAAGGGAAGACCTAGCAGGTTTACAACCAAAACTCGCCAAGTAACAAATATATACCTACCTACTTAAAATAAGCTCTGTGGTTACTAAGAGTAGTGACAGTTTTTATAGTGATTTTGGTTGTCAGCCGACGCTATGTTCGGCAGTGGACGCCATATATTATGCCGATAGACGCCATTTTTATGGCAGAAATGATGCCGAAGTTAAATTTGCGTTTAAACAATGAAACATTTTTGGTCCAGTTTAAAGTAGTAAAACAATCGGTGCACAGTTGCATGCGGAGTTTATATATGTCTGTGTGCCTAAATGCTCAGGGGCAGGGAAGCTAAAAGGATAAATCTTCATTAAGGCGTAATTATACCAAGACGCTGATGATTCTCCCGATTAGTGATAATGAAGGTTATTTTATACTTACGTGGAAAACAAGCTTGCGAACCGCTCGATAGTACATATGTACTTCACAGTGGCAATTCACAATAAGGTCACACACACATCACACATCATCAGCCTATTTATATAACGTGTTACACGAGCCACTGATAACCTTGAACGGGCTGATTTGGTAGGTTGTACTGAAAACAACTTTTACTATGAAGCTAACCCAGAAATCTCAAAAAAAAAATTTGGCTCTTTCATACAAAATGTGATCGATCGGTCAAAATATATGAAAAAGACATTTTTTTTTATTCTGTGACTGGCCCAATAGTAAAAGTTGTTCAATGTTCAGTATAGCCTATTAAATCACCCTGTTCACGGTTTTCAGTGGCTCGCGTAACACCCTGTATTTAGTGGTAGACAAACACCCCTCTTAAAACCTCAACGTATGGAAGCATTAGGAGGTAAATGCCTATTATCGCCACGCTGGGCACGCGGGTTTGCGATCGCAGTAGTGTGTGTCCACTATGATGATGCTGCTACCCATCCTCCATAAATAAATGGTCAGTGACACTTCATTACATTAACCGACTCTTACGACACCTACAAGAAGAGTTTGGGTGGCGACAAATGTATTCTTACTGTCGTTACCATACGGTATTCACCTCACGGCTGGCTGTCCACTCATGGTAAGGTCAAAGTATCTAGTTCTGGCTCGCAGCTCGAGTGTACCTGACCCACGTTAACCACATACATCTATCCAAATATTCGAATCGATAGCGTATTCGCTCGAGTACCTGCGGTTCATATAGATGCTGTCGATAGGTTCCATTCGTAAGTGCCTCAAATGCCTTGTATGTATATTTGGTGTATTACGAGTAAAGTAACCGACAGACAGCCGGTTTGTGTGGACGCAAATTGGAGAGGTGTATACTCAATGGTAGGCGAACACACTCTGATGAATAAAAAAAATGTTTCCCCTTCTTCATAAACGTATCCTAATAGTAACTGTCCTTTTTGATCTTGTCAATATTTCTATAAGACGGAAAGGGACAAATAATACTTATCATCTTGCTAGGTAACCCAACGGATTTGTGGGGGCAAGAGTGCCTGTACAAGAAGGCAGTCTTGGTTAAAAAACGTTCTTGACTAGTTCGGGCCCGTTTCTCGAAGGCTTGTAACTTGTAATACAAGTGGAAATCTCTTTTTGGCACTATAAGTTATATAAGGACTTCCGCTTGTATTGCAAGTTACAAGCTTTTGAGAAATAGGCCCCAGTTCTAGAACTTATGGAATCGCAGCTCAGTCAACAAAGTTTAGCTAGCCATGATGATGACCACCTTATGTTAGATGAGGAACCAGAAGAAAAAATAAAAATGTAAAGTGAAATAGCGACAACATTTAAGACACAATTTTTTTTGTTTATTTCGTGCGGAGGATATCAATGTATTTCGAAAATGTATTATTTTATTTAATTAATACGAAAATCTATGATGGAGAACAAAGTCTTCCATTCATTTCTGATACAATATTCTAATCTTAATTAATCTTACTGTAAATACATTTGTGCAAGAGTCCCATGATAATGTTATTTGTTTATAAAATATAAATAAAATGATTTTTTATTTTTTTTTAACATGAAATGTAATATATCTCATTGTTTTATCACTATTCGTCTGCCTGCGACCACGGGTGTAACGTCATGCCCGAAAGGTCAGGATATAATTGAACGTAAGTTTACGCGATTAAGACCCGTTTGTCTTTAAAATATGAGTGATAATCGTGAAAGTTTAACACGTTGAATGCGGTACATGCCAATTTCGACTTGTAACGTACTTTCTTCTGGTGCGAAGTGAAGAAGTAGCTTGTCTCTGTCTGGTGCGGGGTCGATTTGACTATGAAATCCTATGAGTTAGAAGGAGTCAAGTATACATTTATGTGTCTTTCTATAAGTTCTATCTAGTAGGTACATCAAACTTTACAAGACAAATTTGACTCGTACCGCACTAGGTGAAAAAAATAATCAACCAGTGCGGTACCGGCCAAAAGTGTCTTGTATACCTACTGTCTTGTACAGCACCACGAGTACAGGTCAGTACAGCCAGTGCGGGGGTAATGATTACGTGTTTTTTGTTTATCTTTCGATGGCAGTTCCGATTTCATCATAAATGCACCGAGAAAACGATCGCGAAAAATGTTACAAAAGATTTTCGAAGAGACGGTGTGCAGTGAAAGTGTAAACGAAGTGAAGCGAAAAAATTGGAAGAATTTGTAATTTTAGTTAGATTTTTTTTTATTATAACATTCGATATAGAATAGAATAACGCTTAATTTAAACTTAACTACTTAATTACAATGCCAGTGATGTACATTTTATAAAACCCTTGAGGACCCTGGCGCTGGTCGTTCGTGGGGGTATCGATAACATTATTTCATTATATTTCCCATCCCTACCAAAATATCGACTAGACGGCATCTGTCCTATTCCCTTGGTGCGGCACAAGTCAATTTCGTATCGTTAATTAATTTTCCTATAATGCCTAAACAAAGTTCGACAGTGTGTAACGACACTAGCCTTAGATCATTCAATTGTTTAACTAGCCATTGTAATCAATAAATTATCGATTTGTAAAAGCAACATCGATATATCATCTAAAATAGAGACCTTTAGTCACAAACCAAAATAGCCTTGTACCGCACCAGTGTACGACTATCCTACAATTCAAAAATGGTATGTATAGCACTGTAAGTAAATTATAAAATTATGTTCCCGCATTCAACGTGTTAAATCAATATACTATTAAAGAACATTTTATTTTATTTTGCCCATAATTCAAAGACATTTAATTTGTATGAGAAAGATGCTTCTGAAGTACCTGTATAAAATGAGAAAATGGGTCATTTTAAAAAGTTCCTATTCATAACTTAAATCAGTTGATACATTTTTTTAATTATTTTATTTAGTATCCTCAAACTACTACGAAATGTCTGATTGAACTGATACTCAGTGCATTCAGATGTTAATTGTTTGTAGAGCTACAAAGACATATGAACACGATACACATGCCATCCTGTATATAGATCAAAGTTATCAGTTTTTCTTCTGCCATAGATAGTAACGTGACGCCTCACTGGATCGATGAACTTGGACGCGTTCCAGAAAACAAACTATTAACTGAAATCGCAATAAAATCGTCGGCAGTAAAATATGCTTTCTGAAGCATTACTTGTACATTATTTAGGCACGGCTGAATTCTAGGTGATTTAAGTGGCTTTTGCTAAATTGTTTGCGGTTTCGCTACAATTCTCTGAAAGGTATTGCTGAATAATTAAATGAAGAACATTTGAACTTGAATTTTGCGAGTTGTGTTTATGCTAGGCACCCATTATGTTATTTTATTTGAAAATGAATTATTAAGAGGCAGATGTATCATTCAAAGTAAGGTAGAGTACAAAACAATATAGAATGTATTAATAATATTTATCGGGTCAAGACAAAAAACTTTACCAAAACTATAAATATCTTGGAACATCTCACAGAAAATCGACCTAGCCCACGGTAAGCTCAATTAAGGCTTGTGATGGGGTACCAGGTGACGATATACGTAATACAGGGTGGGAACGAGTATACCGACAGACTGTACCAATGCATTTTTGATGACAAAAGAAGTAAAAGAATATGTGACATAATTATGTCATTGTAAAACAAAAAAAAATTTTTTTTTATTCCATTTTTTGATATTTTGTTTTTTTTATACATGACCAGTAATAAATTGTAGGAAAAAAATTTTTTTTCAGGTTTTTTGAAAAAAATTTTTTTGTTGAACATTTTTCTGAAACTTTTTCCTCATTTTCTCTAACTTTAATCAGTGTGTATTAGTACGGTCAAATCGTACATTAAACTCGCAAAACATGTAGTAAAGCTGCATTTTTGGTATGTTATTTAGACACCATAGGGCAGTACAAAACCACATTTTGCAAGCAAAAAAAAGTTGTGCTAGCTGCGTTATACGTGAAAAACTGTGAAATTTACTGTCTATTTTTAGTTTCTGATTTTTATAAAAAAAGCCTTACGTTTTTTCACAATATGCATCAGGTAACGTTTAAAGATGAATGAATTTGTAACAAGATGAGATAACATGCATTACCGTAGGTCTTATAGTTTCAGAGATTCGAGACTTCAAATAGTACCCTGTTTTGTAAACTAGACAAAATGTTGAGTTTTGCTAACGTTTTTGGTTTAATATCGCCTTACCTAATTATGCTACGAAAAACATGAAATAATTATCTTATAACGCAATTAATATTTTTTCATTTAAGGGTAAAATCAGGTCAGTAAACTTTGTAATTGAAACTAAAAACGCGAAATTCAAAAAGCAGGAGGTCCGCTATCTAAGTTTTTCGAAATGTATATTACAAGAAAAAAAAAAGGATTTAGGTATAGGACGTAAAAAACTGAAAAAAAAAATCGGACTTTTTTTAGTTTTTGACGTTTAACTAAAAAACTATAATTTTTTGATACTAATTGCTATAAAACTATGAAAGAATATTAAATTTGAAAGGATTTGAGCTACCTTGCATTACCCTAAATTATATAGATTTAGAGATACGACATTTCAAAATGTGCCCTTCATTAAGTTAAGAAAATAAATGCATGTTTTGAAGCCTCGTATACCCCCAACTATAAGACTTACAGTAATTGTTATCGGCTCAATTTGTTCCAAATCTAATGTAGTTATTATCTATAATTACCTTTTTTTCTTAGCGTGAACGTTTTGCCAATATTTAGTGAATAGCTTTAACGTAACCTAAAATTTGTTTATGTTTTGATAAAAGGGTACTTTGTGAAATGTCGTATCTTAAAATATATATAACTTACGGTGATGCAACGTAGCTCAAATCCTTTCAAATTTAATGTTCTTTCTTAGTTTTATAGCAATCAGTATCAAAAAGATAATAGATTTTTAGTTAAACGTCAAAAACTAAAAAAAGTGCGAATTTTTTTCCGTTTTTTACGTCCTATGCCCAAATTATTTTTTTGTTTTTCTTTTAATATGCATTTTCGTATATATCTATAAGGCTTTTACAATATACCAAAATTGCAGCTTTGCAACTCGACTTGCGATTTGTATGAAAAACTTAGATAGCGGGCCTCCTGCCTTTGGAATTTCGGGTTTATACTTTCAACTACAAAGTTCACTGACCTAATTTTACCCTTTAATTAAAGAATATTAAGTGCGCTATAAAGTCATTATTGCATGTTTTTCGTAGCATAATTAGGTGAGGCGATATTAAGTCGAAAACGTTAGCAAAACACAAAATTTTATCTAGTTTACAAAAAGGGGTACTTTTTAAAGTCTCGAATCTCTGAAACTATAAGACATACGGTAATACATGTTAGCTCAACTTGTTGGAAATTTATTAGTCTTTAAACGTTTACTTACATATGGTATCAAAAAACGTAAGGTTTTTTAAATAAAAATCAGAAAGTAAAAAATGGCCGTAAATTTCGCAGTTTTTCACGTACTACCCAGCCAGCACAACTTTTTTTGCTTGCAAAATATGGTTTTATACTGTCCTATGGTGTCTAAACAACATACCAAAAATGCAGCGATACTACTTGATTTGCGAGTTTAGGGTAAAATTATGTACGATTTGACCGTACTATATGTCGAGATGAAAACTACTAGTGTATGAATTTTAATCGTGCAGGCATTTTTCAGTGACTTGTGATAAAAATAGTTTTTTGAATAACATGTCATTATCTCTTGAACTAAGCCGAATCCAGAAAAGTTCATATGATATTATAGCCTCAAAATGTGTTCAGGAATACACCTTTCAAGTTTGTCGGTCTACTTACCAGCCACCCTGTAGATACTTAAAATACTTAAATACATAGACAGCCAGGACCAAGGAACAAATATTTGTGATAATAAGTACACAAATAATGCCCTCGCCGGGATTCGAATCCGGAACCTCGAGCTTCGTAGGCAGGGTCACTACCAAATAGGCTACAGAGGCTGACTGTTATTAATAACTGTGATCATTTTATAAATGGAAATATTTTTTTTAAGGTTTTTGTAGATCGTTATTGTCATAACACTCTTAACTCATAGGTATATTATTATCATTGTGCTCATACTCAGTAGGTACGCGCAGCGAGTGCGACGCGTTAGCATGGGCTGAGTGTTTGATAATGGAGACCTAGGCCACCGGAACATGTCGCGCTAACTAAATACACGTGAGTCTTACCGTTTAATTATACATATTTACAGGTATAATAATGTCTCACGATGGTATAAAGCCAGCATTGCTGCAAAAATAAGTAAAAAACTAGACTACAAGCAGTAAATTGAAAACACAAGCAAAATATCTTAGATTAATATAGGTTGATTGATCGCGCCATCTATCACCCTTCGCCCGCAAGAGCTTTCTATGTCACGAGTTCATTAAATATGTTATTGGCCAATCAGTAAGTAAAGAGAGTATAAATAAAGCTATTCATTTCGAATTCAGGTTCTGGAAATATGTGTGTAATTCGTAGAAAATGTGTAGTGGTAGTTGCGTGTACAAAGAAACAATTGGTACGATAAGGTCGCTCGAGAACCAATATAATAGCCAAATTAAGGAATTTAAAAACCGTCCAAGACCCCATTATCAGGCTCTTTGAATCCGAATCGGGACATTTTAAGAGTTGTAAACCTTCATATTCTCAAAGGATCTATATAAATTATAAATGAATGTTTTAAAATAAGGGTCTCATAGCGTAGCGCATAAGCTCCAATTTCCGCGTAATTAAAAAAACTCGCCGCTCACTAACGAGCCTTTGCCCCACTAACGCAACTTATAAAACTTGATCAAGAATTATATTCAACTTGCTTTTACCGACTATGTTCGCGAGAAAATTGTTAATCGTAGTTTGGCACAAAATACACTTTTCTACAAAACAACTACTCCAAACATAAGCTTTGTTGAGGCACTATCAGATATACAGGGTGGAAAGATAAGTCGGGCCCTGGAGGGAAACTACCTTTAATCCTTAAGTTCGCTTGTTTTGCTTAAAGAAAACATTCCATTAATTTTAAAAAGGAAGATTACTGCATTCAAAGATATTATTATTTTTTCGAAAGAAATGTATGAAAAAAAAAACTTTGTGTTCTAAATGTTCAATTTTAGGGAAAATTGTTCCACAGACGAGTGTAAGACAATGATTGTCGGCGGAATTTAAACATTATCGTTAGCTCAATCGAAAAGTGGCTTAATAGAATCACGAAAAAGAAGTGAAATTAATAAAAACTTTGAATACAGTTCGGTTTCATATTTAAAATAAAAGAATGTTTCCTTTCAGTGAAACGAGATAATTTAAGGTTTTAAGGTAGTTTCCCTTCAAAGCCAGACTTATCTTTCCACCCTGTATAACGGCCATGGTCCTAAAATCTGGAGGAGGCCTGCTTAGATATTTGCTAGCACTAGTACCCTAGCCTCTCCGATATATCTGATGGCAAATACTAATACAAATGTTTATTTATAACACCAATGTTACAATACATATAGTGATTTAAACTTTCACGATTGTGACTCATATATTATTTTAAACTAGCGACCCGCCCCGGCTTCGCACGGGTACTATATCTACATAAAAACCTTCCTCTTGAATTACTCTACCTATTAAAAAAAATCGAGTTGACGCGTCATTACGCCCTAGGGCATCAAGGATTTTCATACATACAATTAACATTACATCGCACTAAAGCTGACGCAGGCGGGATTTCTGTCATAAAAATGATAAATTTAAGTCATCCCTGATATTGAGAAATGATTTAGACCATTTTAGAGTAGTTTTGTGAAAATATATTGTTTTATTTACTTTTTTGCTTCACAGGCATGATGAAAAACATTGTGTGTTCCACGTGCGGTTTGGCTTTACTTTCACACTCGTTCACATTTTCTTATTTACCGCCCTTAATAAATAATGTACTATTGTTACCCTGTATATTATGTAGGTTAAATACAATACATTATTACTATTTGTAATTAAGATGTATTTATAATATCATAATTGTAACATCGATAACCACAGAAACGGTTATTTACACAACACTTTTCATAAATTATATTACAATTCGATGTTACGTGGTCAAAAGAATAAATTAAACCCTAGGGTTGTCAAATCAAAGGCCAGAGCTATCAAACGGGCGTAGCGTAATTATATCAAATTTTACGACAGTCCGATGGATGTGTCACATAAAATTTAACGCGAGGCAGTTTTTTCGATTGGCAATCAACCACTAAATTGGCGCTTATACGTGATTCTGCTGGATTTTCCCTTTGTCCCCAACAGATTGGATTTCTGGCAATCCTCAGAACTCGTTAGTGCGGTGGTTTTCCTTTACAAGTATGTACGTCTTCGTGAGATCCCAGAGGATACTCTAAGAGAATAGAGAGAATTTCTATTCTTACGCATCTATTTATTTATTTATTCCCTGGTAGAGCTCGCTACAAACACAAGTACAGTTTTCTCATGGGAATTCTCCAAGGTTATAACCTCGATGGTTTCGACACGTATTCCCTTCCTTCCGTTTTATATTTATATAGAAAATATGGTGCGTGTTTGATATGTCACGTACTTAAATCAATTGCCATCCCTTTGGTAAGCCTTTACATTTTCACACGTTTTAATCTTGTACAGTATTTTGATCAAAAATAAAAGCCTAAACTCGATCCTAATCCTCCTTTTCCACACATAATGGCGAGGGGCGTAATAAAATTCATTTAAATGTAAAACTCCAGTGAGTCCTAATTTCAAAATCATGTCGTCGACAGATTATCTTGGATTTTCCACATCTTTGGAACCATCTGCGCTTCCGAGCACTTGTAAGAGGCTTATGATGGCGATCTGTTCACGGACGGGTATCAAACGTGCCGCGTGTATTCTGCAAAAAGGAATTTATTAATGTTTAAAAGCTTGTATGAGTAATTGTTTCAGACAGTAATTTTCAGCGTCCTGGATTTCCAGAATAAAGAATGAACCCCGCTGACGTTTCAATAAATGCGCCTTGTGGAACGAACCGCAAAAAAGCTACGTGACAGTATGAGTGCAACGGAATGGTATTTTCAAATGCAAACGTTCCATGGAATTACCCGCTCCTGTGTGTTCTAAGTTCGAACCGGACAGCCGGCCGAACGGGAAACTGGAATTATGTTGTTCCACATTCAAAGTTCAAATGGACAGAACGAACTAGCAGAAACCTGCTATTTCAGATCTCAAATTGTATTCACGTACATGTGCTGCTTTTGTTAACTAGGAGGAACTATTTGCCGAATTTACGGTCGTTATGTACCTACGTACAAGAAGATCTATAGTGTTTAAGCCATAACAAACTTTGACTGAATCCCAAGGGACATACATTTCCAGAGTCGTATTCTCTAAATTGTTATTTATACTATCTAAGGGCCCGGCCCCATGACCACGGTGCGGCGTCGTAAACGTAAAACGGCGCGACGTCGTGGCATTGCACGTTATCGCACCGTGGGAAATTACGGCGCGGCGTCGTGGTATTCCACGTTGTTGCACCGTGCGAAATTACGACGCGGCGCCGGGCAAATCCACGTTGTCGCGACGGGCAGTTTAACGTTGCGGTGCCGTGTGGACTTGTGGAGTAGATGCATTACGTGTTGCTTTTTTAAACGAAGTGATATTTTCCATAAGAGTTCTTCAAAACTTGACACAGACTTTCTAAAATAATCATAAAACTTGTGATCACTTGTTTTCAGTGCCTTGTACTCAGAGTTGGGCGTAATCAATTCCTTTTGGAGTTAATTACAGGGTTACATTCCAGTAATGACGATTCCTCAGTAATGAATTACTAGTATAATAAAAATTACTGTAATGCTGTACTATGGTTACGCATGTAATCCATTCCTTTGGGATCGGCACCTATTGTAATCAGCTACTGTAATATTGAATCCACCGTAATCAAGTACTTTAGTAATCTGCATTATATACTTACAACGTAATTTTGTTACTATTACGGCCTGTTTCACAATCTCCTCCTAAAGCTATCTGTCAAATAAAAAATAACACTATCTCTTTCTTTCACCTGGAAGAATAAAGATTGCGTGTTATTTTTATCTGACAGATAGCTTTTTAACTGGAGATTGTAAACCGGGCCTTTCTCGAAGAAAATTGTTTTTGATTTATATGTCATTCTAGTTGATATCTGACATCCTAGCAGTTTCATGATTGTTAAAAACGTATTCTGAAAATGTAGTAGGTATATTTTTAAGATCCAAAATGGCGGCAACTTTTTTTTGCAATCTTCATCATTATACTAATTTTTGACTAATTCGCATACGTGGAATTCGATTTTCGGGTCCATTCTAAGATCCAAGATGGCGGCAACTTTTTTAGAAATTTTCATCATTATACTCGTTTCCGACTAATTTGCATCCGTGGAATCCGATTTTCGGATCCATTCTAAGATCCGAGATGGCGGCGTCTTTTTTTGCATGTTATTGAATTTTGTACCTACGCAATTTTCATCATTATACTCCATGACGAAATTTCATCATTATACAGAATGACGATTCCTCAGTAATAAATTACTAGTAATTTATTACTGTGGAATCGTCATTACTGGAATGTAACCCTGTAATTAACTCCAAAAGGAATTGATTACGCCCAACTCTGAGTGCAAGGCACTGAAAACAAGTGATCACAAGTTTTATGATTATTTTAGAAAGTCTGTGTCAAGTTTTGAAGAACTCTTATGGAAAATATCACTTCGTTTAAAAAAGCAACACGTAATGCATCTACTCCACAAGTCCACACGGTACCGCAACGTTAAACTGCCCGTCGCGACAACGTGGATTTGCCCGGCGCCGCGTCGTAATTTCGCACGGTGCAACAACGTGGAATGCCACGACGCCGCGCCGTAATTTCCCACGGTGCGATAACGTGCAATGCCACGACGTCGCGCCGTTTTACGTTTACGACGCCGCACCGTGGTCATGGGGCCGGGCCCTAAGTAGCACGTTTCGACGTATGTCTACATGATTGCATAAATTGATGCCACGTCATCTTAAATTTGCTTAAAATTAAATAATGAATTCAATTTTATTCCCATATTTAATTTAAATTAAGTTTAAACTGCAATATTTACTGCACGTAGTTAGGGAATCTCGGGTATTCCGGTACAATTTTCGGCAGACTGGATTTAAAAAGTTAAAAAGTACAATAGTGCAATCCTCGCCTCTGTTCAGTTTATTTGTTTAACAAGATTTGCTTTTCCGTTCGTTACAGTAAGAAGTTTTTAACTTTAAGTTGTCTATTGTTTGATTCTGGACTTCTTTTACGACACAATTGTAAGGGTTTGCAAAATTAAACTTCCCTTGGCAATCTGCTGCTTTATTGTTATTGCCTGCTTGATACTCGTATTTGAACTAGATTTTGGATTTCCTTTAATTCATTTTATTATAGTTCATGTTTTACTAAAAATATTAAATCACATCTCTATCTCTATTTCTGTTCTTTACATTACTTGTAACGCATATAATATATGCGTATAATATTGTAGTACATTTTAAGTTTTCACTGAGATGACAATTTTTTTATATACTTCAATTAAATCTAACAAAGCTAAGTAAAAAACATATCTAAGATTCTCCCTTGTAGAATTGTAACGAGGATGCTAGCGGCATTTCCTCGCTGTATCGCAATACAGATATACGTAATGCTGACATATTTGTTTAACGTATTCCAAAACTAGCAATTTTGATGCGCAGTTGCGAACGTTCTTGCACATAATACATGATATATTTCATCCTGGATTAAAATATAACTAATCTACTTAACCTAACCTATATCTAAGATTGGCCCTTGTGGCATTGTACCGAGGATGCTGGCGGCATTTCCTCGCTGTATCGCAATACTGATGCGTTGTGCGAGGAAGTCGCCAGCTCTTCGGTCTTTAGTTACATCAACCAGACGTTTCGCGATCTCAGCAAACAATTTGCGTGCGCTGGGGCCCCAAGAACCTAAAGTTTCTACGCCAAACGGTACAAAATCGTACTCTTTGCCGAGGCCCTTATATTTATTACGTTTTAAAAATTCGGCATTTTCAGCCGCAGCGGCTGCCTTAAACGTAGTTCGTTGAAGATGGGACGGTGCCAGGGTGTCTACGCAAGTAGCATCCCATACCAACATCCGTCCCAAGCTCCAAGGAACCAAAGACACACCATCAGGTCTCTTACCATCATCTCTAATAATACCAGTAGGCTCAAGAAGAGCAGGTACGTTGATCGTGGCAAGAGACCTGCGGATTATGTCGTTAAGCGTCGCATGTCTGGAAATACGGCCTGCGCTTTTTTGACAACTTAGTCCGTGGTGTCCCAGTCGGTCCACGTCTGTGCCACAACAGCATAAGTGAGGGGTACATACCGCGGCCCCGAGTCTCAGGCCGGTTGCGAGCCTAAGAGAGGCCGGATCCAGGAAAGTACCAGTACTAGCCGAAGGATGGGCATGCAGCCAGTAACCAGCTTAGATTAGTTAGATTTTAATCTATTTACATAAATTGTAGTTTTGAAAATAAAGGCTTATAATATTTCATCCTCTAAAATATATGAAAAGGTGCACGATTTGCAATAGAGTCGTGTGTCGTGTGTGGATGCGAATTGTATAACTACGATCAGCAGCCCTACCGCGAACTTCGAAATCGCTAATTTCGAGGATTTGTCTCCGTTACTCCAACGAAGGCATCATAGTGTGGCAGAAACCAACGCTTAAAATGTACAAATTTCGAAATTATTGGTAGCAGGCCTGTTTTCGTATTACTCCGTTAAAATTATTAAATATCCAGAAACTTAAAAAAGTCTCTGGGAATTTTTTATTTGGCATGAAAAATTCTTAATACAAATTAAGCCGACCATTCAAAATTAGCAAGATAACATTTATGAACCTTTATTTTTATTCAAGGGAAGATTTTCAAATAACTTGTCTTATATTTAAATAAACAAATAGTAGACATGATAGATCGGTGTTCCGTATTTCGCTAATGGTACACAAATTAGTCTATCGCCGCGTCAAAGGCAAAAACCAATTATCCACTGAACATTTTTATGAACACCTGCAATACTGGGGGTCAAAGATGAACGCTCTATTCTTGAAGGATTGAATATTATACCAATAGGTATGCCATAATATAACTACTGTACCTACGTACCCATGAAATATCAAATCTTTAACACTGTTAACAAAACGAATTTTAGCATGAGAATCATTTGAATCAATTTAATCTATATCCGATTTTGCTCTTAAAGAACCGCATGGAACTTCTTGGCAATTTCTTCTCAAAAGTCAATCGAAAAGTGCACTTACGCGATTTCAGACCTACCTATAACTGACGCTGTGTTAGTCAACTAACTTTTCAAGTCAAACAATCCAAAGGACGGGGAAACTCTGACTGTTGGCAGAGCGTGCTCGGCCGATGGTTGCTACACTTAGTTCAGCTGGCAGGCAAGTCGACCATGCCTGGGCGTTTTGACTGTGGTTTATGGGTCAATATGGGATGCGATGCGTATATTGCGTATATAGTCAAATGGAGCGTTTATCGAGTTTGCTTCGATGGCGGTTGAAGGCAGGGCATCAGAGGGCATAATTGTGGTACATTCACACAGATTTTACTCCACTTATAGGTACCTAATGTGTCATAATAGGAGACTTATGTGGTAATAGGAGGGTAATAGGTAACATCGATATATCGCTGCATGTAGGACGGTATTAATAACTTGAATACCTATGTCCTAACGGGTCAATAGGGTCCAAGGTCGGAAGGTCCGAATGTAGTGAAAAGACGTGTTGTAGCTGGATAGTTTATTGACTAAATAATAATTTTGCAGTCGCTGCTACGCTCGCGTTACATGTCAATCGCGAAGGTAGTATAGGCTGATATCCAATCATGTGCACCACACTGGGTAAGCGGATTGTCGATCGCAACAGTGTTTCCACTATGTCGCTGCTGCCCATCATCAATCTTCAATAAACGAGTGGTCAATGGTACTAATCCCTTGGTCGACTCTTACAGCAGTCACGGAAAGAGTTGTGAGGAATTATCGCTATACTTGCACAGCCTCGGATTTACAATTCATGGTAATGTCGTTTTCCTTTCACTACGGGTGTTTTTCCATGAAACGAGTACAATATACGAGATTGAATAAGTATAGTGGCGAAACGTATGTTACTGGCGTCATCATGCGCCGATTGTGGTATGTGGTAGCGTATTTGAGCATTTCTTTGAGCGTTTCAACTGCTGTAACTTCGGTGGCAACATAATTACCCGATTTCCGTGGGTATCTCATTCATTTTTTTGGATATCTTGGTAGTTGTCAACTACGTATAACAAAATATCCAAAAGTTCTTGCATCTCTCCAAGTCTGCGACCGAAGTACAGCGATTGAAACGCTCGGAAAAATGCCCATTTATACCTAATTCGGTCTTCGGTATAACGTTGGGAGCGTACGTTCCATCTCCTCCAGGACAAATTTTTGATTATTTATAACAAAAACATATTTTGTCTTTTCAGGTACGTGTTTCCATGGAGCATAATTACAAGCAAGGTATTGGATATTTATTGAACCCTGATCCCTCTCAAAACTGAATTAACGAGGCTTATTTTTTCTTTGTGTTAACGGACGTTCTTTGTGTTTTCACAGTTTGATAAATATCAATATTGGTACACGCACGAAACAAAAGGATAAATTAAGTCTAATATTTAACGTGGGAAGTTTTCAATTAAAAATATAAAAACTAGGGTGTTATTGGTTAGGGCGTTATTTAAATTACGTAGCATTTCTCATTTTTCATGTAATTTTGAGAGCTATATATTTGTAGATTAGACTAAGTGTCTGTACAATACAATAGCTCTATTTTTTTTGAAGTAGGGTTAACACATGGTTAAAGTGAGAGTATCTCGGATCGTGACAACATAGGCTTTTCGTCTCTCTAATTAACGCGTGGGTAATAAAAACGAGAAAAGGTCTGTCTTGCGGCGATATAAAGTCGCTAAAATAATGTGCAACCCTACGGGTTGGTCATAAATGGGTCAATCACGTTTTTTATGCCACTCGTTGCCATTGTTACGTACTGGGTCACCCTCAAAAGCACAGTTTCTTAGCACTAAAATTATCAATTTTTTTTTTGACAGTTATTTGGCTTTTCCATCGTGTTAGTAGAACACACAAATCATTTTAGTAGAGCGTCCCCTGGGTGACGTGACAGAATAACAATAAAAAAACGTGATTGAACCAAATACATTTTAATATAATTAAAAGACATGACAATATGAACCCATGACAAATGACCAAGTCACAAGTTATCGTGAATTAAACGGTTTTTAAGTAAATAACTTGGTTTTTTTATCAAGTGGTGTAAGAATTACTTTGAATAGTGTAACCACATTCATCTTTGAGACACAAGGGGAGACGATTTAACGAGCTTAATAATTTCTCAAATATTTATTTTATTTATCGTATGGCAATTATATTAC